>JAAEAF010013512.1:0-165549 GCA_011037195.1 Triatoma infestans | reverse complement strand
CATACCCTTCTTCTGGTGCTCTCAAGATAACATCTGTGTGTCTGTCGGCCTGTGTACAGTTTGCCCTTTAGTCGCCCCATTCCAACTCGCCTTTTGTTGTTCATCAAAGGTGTATACGCGCCTATTTCGCCTCAAGTTTTCGCGCTGGCGATATCTCACAGTAATTGGTGTACACATTAAAGACCACACCCCCCCGCGCGCCTTCACCAACAAGTGAACACATCGTCGCGCCTTCGCACGTCGTGAACATTAATATGTCGGCACTTCGATCATCCGCTTCAACGAGCCCGGAATTTCTCGCCATCATTACGCCTTTGTATCCCAACACACACACACACACACACGCACGCACGCACACACGCACGCGCACACGCCACATCTCCCTTCACCATCCACCTCAACTGCACCGCTTCCAAATTTCAGTCGCCGCTATTCAGAGGTAAGTCTTACCCTTTTCATCTGCATCCTTTTCTTTTGGTTTTGATTTATTTATTTATTATTATTTCTTTATTTGGTTTATTATTGGCGTACGTTCGCCACCTAGCCTTGGGTGTCTGCCGCGCAGACAAATCTACAATCTGCAATCTACCCTTTATGTTAATAAAATGTTAGTACAGAACATGTCTGTTCTCAGCTGTAGATCAACCAAATGTAGGTACAGTGAAGTACTTTCATTTAAATCTCAACAACGCTTGAAATTTGACACAGATGTCCCAAAACCTCCTAAGACTTCAATTTTCCTGGAAGGAATATTTAAAATAAGCCCTACATTCTTAATCCCGTTCATAATTGATTGTTGGCATTGTTTCTTAAAAGGTTTTCTTTCGCTACTGGTTGGTTTCTAGGGTACTAACTTAAGTCCTTGGCTCTTTTTAATTTTTATTAATGATTTGATTTAAGTGTTGCTAGACATTCCTCTGTCACTTTGTTTGCCTATTATTGCCTATGATGTGACTATAAAAGGATCGTCCTTGTAGATGATTGCGCTTAACTTCAGGTGGACATTGACAACGTTATAAAGTAGATTCTTCTCTTGATAAATTTCTGGATCTCAGTTTTTTTTTTTTTAGGTCCAGCCAAGATTATCTTAAGTAGAAAAAGAACTATAAAAGTTTTAATTATAATATATAAAATGATAGTTTACTGATAGTCGATCATGTCAAGGATTTAGGCCGTAATCTTGACATCTAATATCCCTATTTGGATATGTCTCCAGGAAGGCTTTGCGTGCACTAGGATTCATGCACCTACAAAAATACCAAGTTCTAACTTTCTGTGTTTTTCGTTTTGAGACAATTTGTTCGCTCCCGCTTCTCTCTCTCTCTTTCTCACACACACACATTTTTTTTGTAGTTTTTTTTACCACTAAGAATCCTTGTATTCTCACTGAACATAATGGGCTAGCGTTTCTAATGGAAGGCGGCCAATTAGAAACACCTATTTTTTCAAATCAGCATTGCGGCTGGCTCATGATCCTAAAATGCAAGGTTTACAAAAAATTTTGTAGCATCCTTAACCTACTTCATTTTGTGATTTATCGATCGGTTTTGGGCGTACGCAAAAATCATCAGGATGACTCATATAGACCAGCACAGAGCAAAATCAGTTTACCCGCTGCTTTGAGAAATGTTTTGTTAATGACCAAAGTGTGTATTATGGACAGGGTTTTCCTTTATAACTGACTAATAAAACCACATGTTGTTTCCAATTTTAAAAATGCATTGTATTTTTGGTTCTTTAAAAATGTAAAGTTAATAGAATAAATTTACAAAGTTGTTATTAGATAATATTTAGTTTTTTACCTTATTGTTTAATAATAAATAATACTTACTTTCATTTTATTCAACTGCTGTTTTTTGTAAACATATTACGAGAATAATTATTCAAATAAACATCTGTATATTTGCGTGTTTTTGTTGTATTTTTTTTGGGACCAAGTTCGTCAGTTATCTTAATTCAGCTAGTTTACGTTGCGTAGAATGGTTGAAACTGTGTAATATTATTATATCAACAATGGCGTGTATTTCTGTGTATGCCGCATTCCAGTTTTTTTTTTGGTTCTTGTGATTTCATGACTAGAAAGTTGATGGTTACGTTGTATTTTGTGGTTTCTTTTTCACAGTAAATTTATGTTAGATCCATAAACAAAATAAAATTCATCAGAGACATTTTCCGTGATAGCCTGCTTCTTTTTGTGGTCATCGACCGGCTTCGGGCGTTCGCCCACCATCAGGATGGTTTTTGTCTAGCAGTGTTTAACAAAAAAACTTCCTGATGATGAACGAACGCCGAAACCGGTCGATGACCACAAAAAGAAGCATGCTATCACGGAAAATGTCTCTGATGCTTTCCATCAGAGCGGAACTAATCACCACTACAAAAACAGAATTCCAATAAACAATAATGTGTTTAGTTTGTAAATGTGAAGTATTTTAAATGGTTTACCCGCTTTGATTCAACCTTATTGATTCCGAATTTATTTTTGGCGTTTCATTAAATTGATATCACTCTCCCCAACTTATGGAATCGGCTAAAAATAGCTATTTATTTGACAGAATAAACTGCCACTTTTACAATTACGCGTTCAGGTTTGTCACACGAGCGCAAGCACTTATGTTAACTGATAGAGAGTTAAGAAATTTAATTTCGCATTAAAAATCTGAATCGATTCTAAAAAACAATTAATCCTCCGGTTGCTGGACTATATATTATTATTAAACCTGGTGCCTGGTGGCTTGGGACCTAAGCCTATATGGATTTTATCCCCAAGATGTCCCCCATATCATCCATATAAATAGTCTCCCCCGGTAGCATACCGGTCAGTCTACAATATCCCAAGATATCCTTTAACACCAACTCGCCCAGGCAATCCTGCGAGAGTGGTACCCTCCCGGATACGAGAAACCTAGTATCAGCGAAACGGGGACACTGACATAAATAGTGATACACCGTTTCCCAGACTCCGTCATCGCAATTCTGACAAATGGGACTAGACGTCCTCCCTATGTTAAACAAGTGACTATTCACCCAAGTGTGTCCAGTCACTACCCCCATCAAGGTCCTCAGACCTGTCCTACTAAGGGCCAGGAGGAAATCCGAAACTCCCTGCTTGATTCCTTCTATAAATATTTTAGCTTGGAGGCATCCCTGCGTGTCCCCCCAGCATTTCTCCAAAACTCTCCTCTCCCAAAGTCTAAGCTGTTTAGCACGAAACCTCTTAGTGACGGCAAGGGCTTGTTCAGGACCACAAAATCGTAATGATGATCTCTTCCCAGCCAACTGAACCGCCCTCTCATTGCCTTCTATTCCCGCATCTTACCCCTCCGAGCCAAGGCGTTAAGCCTTCTCCTACATTCTCCCACTAGTTTCGAGCTCCACCATAGCTTTCTCATTTTTAAAAAACGTCTCAGTTAGTGTAAAACTAAGTTTGCTCTGTGCGAGTCTGTGTTGTCCACTGTCTAAAAAAACGCATCCTGAAGATGGGCGAACGCCTGAAACCGGTCGATGACCACAAAATGAAGCAGGCTACCACGGAAAATGTCTCTGATGCTTTCCAGCTCTGCGGAACCAACCACCACAACAAAAAAAGTATGATTGAATGATTTTTTTTTCACTTTTCTCAAAAAATACCACCGACAATTTTCTTGAAGCTTCCTATATAAACTACAAATACAAAGATCTACATTTTTTTTATTTTTAACAGTTTTTTCTGGGGAAATTCATTAAGAGCACTTTTAGGGGAGAAGGTGGGGCTTTGTTTTTCTCTAAAGTATTATCACAATTTCAGAGACATTTTCCGTGATAGCCTGCTTCATTTCGTGGTCATCGACCGGTTTCGGGCGTTCACCCATCTTCAGGATGACAGTGTGACAACACAAACTTGCACAGAGCAAACTTAGTTTTCACACTCCATGTGAAAACATTGCGAACCATTGAAGCAAGTTTTTGGAATTTTGACAGATAGCTACTGTCAACAGCTCCTCCTCAACAGTCAGAACATGATGGTAAAAGTACAACAGGATCAAATCCCGCTAGATGATGATGCTGAGCCACCCTCGAGAGACGATTTCGACGGAGTGTTGGAATCTATGAAAGAAAAGAAATCCCCTGGGGAAGACAGCATCAGTGTTGAAATGTTGAAGCAAGGCGGAGTGAAGTGTACAACCTTATATTAAAAGTATGGCTAGAAGAAGAAATGCCAAAGGATTGGGCTGTGGCAGTAATATGCCCCATTTACAAAAAGGGTAGCCGCCTCAAATGTTCAAATTACCGCGGTATATCTCTGTTAAGTGCGGTATATAAAATCCTCGCAATCCTCCTTGCAGAAAGAATAACTAATGCAGCGGAAAGAGTGCTCGGAGATTACCAATGCGGCTTTCGGAAAGGTAGGTCTACTATAGACCATATTTTTAGCATGAGAGTCGTATTGGAAAAATTCTACGAAAATAATCTTGACCTCCATCAACTGTATGTTGATTTTAAGATGGCCTACGACTCTATTTCACGCTTTGGGCTCATTGAAGCTATGAAAAGTTTGAATATTCCGGCAAAGGTGGCCAGGCTGGTGAAGATGACGCTAGCGCATACAGTGGCCAAGGTAGCTGTCCAAGGTGAAACCTCCCAGGAATTTTATGTTAATGTAGGACTTAGACAAGGTGATCCGTTATCACCGGTTCTTTTTAATCTGGTCCTAGAAATGGTTATGAGAAAAGTAAACATAAATCCAGGAGGCACTATTTTTAACCGAGTAGTGCAGCACCTAGCCTATGCGGACGATGTGGCGCTTATATCAAGATCAGCAGCCGCAACAAAAAGCGCTCTTATGGAATTGGAAGAGGGTGCAGCCACTTACGGTCTGCAGATCAACACCGACAAAACAAAATATATGGTGACTACCAGAAGAACAAGGAGATTTGGGGATCTGCTAGTCGGGTCACACCGTTTCGAGGGAGTGAGGAAATTTAAATATTTAGGAGCTACATTCACGTCCAAGAATGAGGTGGGCGAGGACATTAGTAGCAGAATCTCGGTAGCTAACAGATGTCTGGGGGCGATTAGAAGTACGCTCCGAAATAAGCAAGTCTCCAGACAAACGAAAGTCACCATATATAAGACAGTTCTCAGACCGGTATTGTTATACGGCTCGGAGGCATGGGTGTTGACGGCAGCAGATGAGCAGAGATTGAACTGCTGGGAGAGGAAAGTTTTGCGATGTATTTATGGCCCAGTAGTTGAGGGCGGAGTGTTCCGTCCACGTAAAAACGCTGAATTGTATCAGCTCTATGGAATAGAGACGCTTGTGGCTGCCATAAAAGTGGGAAGGTTGCGCTGGTTGGGACACCTCCACAGGATGAGTGTAGAAAGAACCCCTCGAAAGGTCTATGAAGGGCACCCAGGAGGTAGAAGACCTAGAGGCCGGCCAAGGTTACGTTGGCTGCAGGATGTGGAGGCAGATCTGATGAAGATGGGCGTCAGACAGTGGAGAAGGAAAGCCGCAGACAGAGATGGTTGGGACAGTCTGCTAAAGGAGGCCAAGGCCCTGCAAGGGCTGTAGAGCCAAAGGAAGAAGAAGAAGAAGAAGCTACTGTGAGATCCAATGGTGATACTTAAACGGAATATCAAGTTTCAACTTTATACGGTTTTTCATTTTTGAGCTATGCTGTTCACATGCACAGATACACACACACAACCACACAGACCATTTGCTAATAACTACTTTTTTTTTGGACTCAGTGGACCTCAAACTCCGTTGAATGATGCCAACAAACTCCATTGAATACATTGCAAAACATCCGTGTGAAAACAGCAACACTACTTCACACTAGAGTGTGAAAACTAAGTTTGCTCTGTGCAAGTCTGTGTTGTCACACTGTCTGGAAAAACGCAACCTGAAGATGGGCGAACGCCCAAAAAACCGGTCGATGACCACGAAATGAAGCAAGCTACCACGGAAAATGTCTCTGATGCTTTCCAGCTTTTGCGGAACCAACCACCACCACAACTAGTATCACAGTTGATTATACAATTCTATAATCCAAACAAAATTAATTAGAAATAAATAGATTGCCAAAACTCCGAGTTTCCAGAGAAAAATTAGTAAACCGGAAGTGCACTTTTACTGAACCGTTTTTTTTTTTTTCTTCAGTTTTTGAGGGAATTTCATTAAATTTCGTATACTAACTATAAAATTTATGCAATTATAATTTTGTGAACTGTAGTAAGTGAAAGTTGTGTGAGTGTTTCACACCAGATTTTTTTTTTTTTTTTACGTCAAATGCGTTAAACTAGTTACCTAAACTAAATACTGTGTTTAACCTAACTACGACACATTCGCTAAAAACCATGTTTTTCGTACTTTTATGTAATCACATTATCTCAAAACAATATTAATTTCTTATAAAAGCTAATATTTGATATGAATGGAAGATTTCCTTTTATCCTGGAATAAAAGAAAGTAAAAAAAAAAAAAAAAAAAAATGAAATACGTAAAAAAAAGTTGATCAAAAATTCCCTAATTTTTGTAGCTTGAAAAAGTAATTCATCACATACTTGGAATCTTTATTAAAATTAATTTTGTGTCAGTGATTGATTTTTTTTATTTTATTTTATTATTTTTCTAATCATTCTTAGTTTCCAAGAAAGTTGGGTGGCGCATGTAAATACCATACGTTGATAAAAACTTATCACAGCCATCCCTCCAAAGAAAGTCTAGTTGCTTCAAGGACGTCAACATATAAAGGATTCCAACGCATTCGCTTGTTTCCATTAAACGTTGAACAACTCTAATAAGCAGAACCCATAAACTTTCTCTCGCTTTAACATTATGCTAATTTTAACGTTATTATTGTTTATAGTTTTAACATTATTATTTTTTATATTATTAAAAACGGTGTTGTGGATTTATTGGGCTGACAAATTTGTGAACAACATACCAGGACCAAAACCATTGCCACTAATTGGAAATGCATTAATCTTATTGAAAATTTATTCATTAAAAGGTAAATTAAAATTTTTTATTATTATTATTATTATTATTATTATTATTATTATTTTTATTTCTTAGATCTTATAGAAAGTTATAAAAGATCGCCAATACTTCCGATCAAACTAAGCAAAAATCAATTAATCTTGTTTAACGCCAATAATTACTAGCTGTCATTCAAATCCTTAATTTTTTTGGCAGATTTAATTGCTATTTTCTCTTACTCCAATAAGAGAAAGTGTTTTATGATCTTGTCATATTTTAGACATTGATATTAGACATATTCTGAGTATGAAGAAATTAGTTTTAGAGAACGGTCTGTGTCTGAAGATAATTCTTTATTTTACGTCTAATATTTATTTATTTATTTATTTATTTCATCAACAAACAACCTATGCGGTTGAAGTCATAACATGAATTAAATTTGTACATTAAAATAAATAATATAAGACAAGCAGTAACATTTAAAACACAACAATGTTGATGGGGGATATGAATGCAAGAGTTGCCGACGGATAAAGCCTCCCTGATTGTACTGCCCAAGAAAGGTGTATTATGGGAGATTCTAGGCATTCAAAAGATTTACGTTTAAATAATACGGGTAAATTATTTTTGCAGTTTTGTGAAGATTTATATTAAACTTGATTAGTTTCAATTTCCTGATTTTAAGGCCGAAATGTTTTCTATTATAAGATGGTAATAAAGAGAGGAACCAATTTTTCAGCCAAGCCTGTTTTATTTTTCACATTTGTAGTGATTACAGATCTTTTTTTTAAATTTTCTAACGTTTCGGCACTAAACGTGCCATCCTCAGAGGAAATTCTACAATTATAGAAACATTGTTCATACATTATTATATTAATACATTTTATATACAATTATACTTATTTTAATCACAAATTAGTATTTATTTTTGTCCAAAAATTATTAACCATTTTTTTAATCTGCTATTTTATGTGAAAATTGTTTTTTATATATATTGTAGGCTTCGTTATTTTTATTTTTTGTTAACATTATCTGTTCACGTCTAATTTTAGTCAAAATTGATGGTTATTTATTTTAATCAGCCAAATATTTTTCTAATGATGGTTACGTGTTTATGTTGCTTTCTATTACTTTAATCTTTTTTCTGTAAAAATTTTTTATATACATATAATTTTATATCTTAATTATTGCGTCTTTTATTTAAAACAATTGATTAATGAAGTTTTTACATTGCTACTTACAGATATAGTTCGAGTCCTGTTCTTATTTTTGCGGGTAAATTATTTTTGCAGTTTTGTGAAGATTTATATTAAACTTGATTATAAAACAGGATTATATTACAGAAACTTGATTATTTTAAACGGCCGTACTAAGGGTGATAGTAAGGGGGAATTTACTTTTACTTCCGAAAAAGGTAATTCAGTAATTGGTTATTGTTATGTCAGTTCCAATTTGTTAAATTTGGTTTGTGATTTCGAGGTAATTGCAAGGATTTGGTCTGACCTCATGCCAATTGCAGTTACCCTCGAGTTTAAACAGTTTTCGAATAATATCAGTAAACCCCTCTTTCTTTCTAAACTGCATTGGTCAAACCAAGATGAAAAATATTTTAAAATAAAAATGAGTAATAGAGTCGCTCTATTGGCAAAACAACAGATTAAGGAGGATGAAAAAATAGATACGCTGTTAAACTGTATTGTAGAGTGTTCGCATTATGGTAAACAAAAATAAAATCCAAATAAATTTCAAATAGGTAAACAAAAATTGGTTTGATTACGAATGTAAAAAATATCACGAGCGGTCATTTAGATTTTTACAAATTTTTAGAAAACACAGTAACGCGTATGTGAAACAGTTATACCTTGAAGCGAATCTAAATTCAAACAAATATGTCATAGTAAAAGAAAAAATTACAATGAAACTTTAAAAAAAAAAATTAAAAAATGTGAAAGACTCGAGGGACTACTGCAAATTAATAAACCAATTAAAAATCAGAAATTTTGTTAATGAGTCCAACATCTCAGGTGAACATTTTATGGATTATTTTCAGGAATTATTAAATCCCTCCTTAATTAACTCTGTCATTCTCTACGCCGAACCTTGTGGATTGACCCAGATTTAGATAGACCTTTTACTTTATTAGAATTAGAAGATGTTCTTCGAAAAGCAAAAAATAACAAAGCCCCAGGAATCGATACAATACCGTATGAATTTTTCAAAAACAGCCCAGATAGTTTTCTTGAATACTTAATAAATGCTTTTAATTATATATACGATAACTGCAAAATACCACGTAGTTTTTTTTAATGAATCGGTTGTTTATCCGTTATATAAAAAAGGGGACCTAAACTCTGCAACAAATTATAGAGGAATTTCCTTTATTAATGTAGTGTCCAAGTTATTTACAGGAATCTTATTAACCGATTGTGGAGCTGGGTGGAATCACATAATATCTTAACCCTTGTGTCCACGACATTCTCTAACATACTGCTGTCTATGACAGGGTTACCCAGGTAACCTGATACATTTTTTAATTTTTAGTTGGTAACGCTGATTATATGAGTTGTTTACAATCATAGTTATCTTTTGCTTTTGATTTGGTGGTTTTCTAAGCATTTTTCAGATTAAATTAGTGTCATTATTTCTGGGATATCGTGGTTAACGAAGAGTGGTAAAAGTTTTTGAGTGAATTCGTCGGTGATAACAATAGTACTGCAAAAGGTAAAACAGTTTTGTTTTTTGTTTTCTTTTGTTTACAACTACTATGGCTGATAAATTTCGAGAGCTCAGTGCTCATGAGTACAATCAACTATCTTATGAGAAAAAAGAATTATATATTCAACAGTTGTTTGCCGCTACTGGAAATGAAAATGACAATTTATCAGATTGTGAGGAAGAGAATGAAGATGAATACATGCCTATGGAAGAGGTTGTTGTCGAGGACTCCGATATAGAAGATGTTGCTCCTGGTCCGAGCAATTTTGAGGTGACCGAAGAACTCACAGATAGCTCCGATGAAGAAATAAAGGATATTTGCGAAGATTCCAACAACAGTGCTCTAAAAGGTAAAGATGGGACAGAATGGAACACCTCCAGTAATCTATCAAGGAAAATATTACGTCATAACATTTTACGTGGAAAGTCGGGACCAGCATTGGTTACAAAAATTCTTTCTATAAACGATACATTTTTGCGTTTATTCTCTTACGAAATGTGTGACATAATAGTAAGAGAGACGAATAGAAAAGCAAATCAAGTTTTTCCATTACACAGTAACAACAATAAGGTTAAAAAAACATGGAAACCGCTTGTAGTTGAAGAATTTCAAGCTTATCTCGGAATCCTTATAACAGCAGGCGTAAAATATTCCAACTACGAGCACACTAAAGAATTGTGGAAGACAGAAGCTTATCCACTTTATAGAGCTACTATGTCACTTAACAGGTTTTGGCAAATAAGTAGATTTTTACGGTTCGACAACGTCAATACTAGAGCTCAGATATTACAAAATGATAAAGCTGCTGCAATAAGTGACATCTTTGCAATGTTAAATTCAAACTTGAAATCAAATTATTCGCCCTCTGAGTCGTTAACAGTGGATGAACAATTATTTCCCTTTAGGGGTAGGACTAATTTTACCCAATACATGCCTTCGAAACCGGCGAAGTATGGAATAAAAGTTTGGTGGATCTGTGACGCTAAAAATTCATATCCTCTTCAAAGCCAAATATATACTGGTAAATCTTGTACAGGAAGAGAGATAAATCAAGGAGAAAGGGTTGTCAAAGATTTGTCAATTAACTATAGAGGAAGTGGAAGAAATATTGTTACTGACAGCTTTTTTACAACACTTTCCCTGGCTCGACTGTTGGAAACTTGGGATTTATCTTTAGTTGGAACAGTGAAGAAGAACAAGCCTTACATACCTAAAGAAATGTTACCTTCGAATACTCGAGAAGAAAAGTCATCACTGTTTGGGTATACGGATGATAATGTAAGTATATGTTCATATGTTCCAAAGAAAAGAAAAGCGGTTATCTTGATATCTACGATGCATTACGATGGAACAACTTCTGGACCGCTCAATAAGCCAGACATCATTCATTACTACAATAAAAATAAGGGAGGTGTTGACAGTATGGATAAAATGTGCTCTCATTATTCGGTGAAAAGACGGACACAACGGTGGCCTATGGCTTTCTTTTATAATATCATCGATATCGCAAGTTTAGCTGCTTATGTAATTTACAAAGAGAACAACCCCCAAATTTCTCAACGAACTGATAGTCGTAGAATATTCCTACAAGAATTAGGAAAACAACTAGCAATGCCAGCTATCCTTAGTCGGGCAACTAATCCAGCAGTTGCAAGTAAGTTTTCCACTAAATCTGGAATAGAATGCATGTTGGGAAGGGCGATTCCCAACGGAATTACTGCTTCGGGACCAGCTGCACCTTCTCAGGGAAGAGATGCGACGGGCCGTCTTCAAGTAACTGGTGACTGCTTTATATGCAAGTTACAAGTAAAGAGAAAGAGAATAACAAGGAAGAGTTGTGGTCAATGCAGTAAACCTATTTGTAACGAACACTGTGTTGCGATCACCAGGTGTTGTGAATGTGCAAAATAAGTGCCGATTTTACAGGCAAATTAATTTTCAGTGCCAGAAATGTTTGTAATTATTCATTTTGTAATTGTAATTATTGTTTTTGTCACATATTTACATAAATAAATAATTTTTATAAACCTCAACATCTTTATTGTCTATAAACCTTGCCAGATTATCCAGGTAACCTAATTTAGATTACAGGAATACTTTTTTATTAGACCCATAATGAATATAATATATTTAAAAAATTATTTTTTTTTGTGTGCAAACTTCTCTAAAATGAATGGACTTGGAATAGCTAGAGGGGTTTTCGAAAATAATAAAAATTATTTATACTTAAACTGGATTAAACTTGAAAAGGTTACCCGGGTACCCCACCATAGACACAAGGGTTAAATGAATTCCAAGCGGGATTCCGACCGGGATATACTACGATCGACAACATTTTCACTCTTTTTAACATAATAAAAATTGTATTATCAAAAAACGACGTAAAATTTACAGTTTCTTCATAGACTTTCAGTCAGCTTTTGATTGTGTTAACCGGCAGGCTTTGTTTTTAAAGTTGACAAATTTAGGAATCTCCTCGAAATTAATAAACGTTTTAAAAGGCTTCTATGAGGAAACGAGAGCAACTGTTTGGCATAAAGAAGCGGCGACTGAGTTTTTTAACACCAAAATCGGCGTGAGACAAGGCTGCCTTTTATCCCCTTTATTTTTCGCCCTTTTCCTTAATGATTTACACGACAGCCTCGGAGAAGGCTTAGATGTGGCTGGGGGAAATATTAGATGCCTCATGTACGCCGACGATGTCGTTATGTTAACATCTACCCCAGTTAAATTACAAAGAATGATTAACAACCTGAGTGAATATTGTCGTGTGTGGGGATTAACTATCAACTTAGCCAAATCAAAGATATTAGCGTCCCGAAATGGCGGCAAACTTTCGAGATTTGAAAAATGGAATTTAGAGGGGCGCCCTAATGAAGTGGTAAATTCGTATAAATATCTTGGTATTACCGTTACCTCAAAAATGTCCCTTACTGAACATTTTTTTGGAAAGAGTTAGTCACGCAAAATTTGAATTGAACGCCAATTGGCACAATTTAATGATGAATAAGGATATACCCCATTCTACTAAAATAGAAATATATAAATCGGTTTCTCGTGCGGTAGTGAGCTATGGGTCACAGGTATGGGGATTTGAACTGTATGATAATTTGGAAAAATTTAAAAGATATTTTATAAAAAAACTACTGGCTCTTCCCCAATACATCCCAAATTATATAGTAGATTTTGAAACCGGAATCGATTCTATATACTCTTATACCTTAAAGCTCTATTTTAAGTATATATTAAAAGTATTAGAAATGCCCGCCTCACGTCTGCCTAACCTACTTTGCAAAGAAGCCATTAACAGGAATGTGTATTGATATAAAAAATGGCAAGAGTTAGGAAAGAAATTTTCAATTCAATTACGTATCTCAGAGATACCATTATGGCGGCTAAATCTGCAAAATTTGTGGCTGAGTATATAAAAGCTAATATAGAAGAAGCGTTAAATAAGTGCAAACGATCAAGGTACGCATTGTACAGCAGGCTTTGTTCTGTCGGGGACGGCGCCTTGTATCTGAATGATGATTTTGATTTGGATACAATGCGATGGATTTATAAAGTTAGAACTGAATCCCTTAATTTGAATTTCAAATACTGGAAACGAGATGATTCCGCTATATGGTTCCCTCTGCAACGCCAGAGAAGTGGAGGATACCTATCACTTTATTGGTGTATGTACCGTACTATCTGAATGGTTGGTTGAATGGCTGCAAAAGAAAAAATTGTCCAAAGAAGAGGTTTTTAATCTGATAAGGGGAGCAGAGTGGTCACATCTCGTAATGTATCTGAGACAAGCGAGTTGTTACAGAAATGAATTAATTAGGGAATTTAACTGGTCATGTGAATTGATTTGAATAATAGGGAATATTATTTATATCATCTACAGTCTCTATCTCGGTAATGAAGGATGAGAAGTTGATTTTTGTTTACTACTTGATTGTTAGTAAAGAAAAAAAAAATATATATATCCGTATATGTATTTATAGATTCCTAGGTCCTTAATGCTAATATATATTTACATATTTACAATAAATTAGAGTACCAGAAAAGGATCTATAACTCTGACTGAGATTTAAGATAAAAGAGTAAGCAGGGCTATTCCAATATTAGGAAAAGGACGAACAAAAAACCTAATACTAAAATAAGATTAAAAGAGAATTTTAGATAAAACTTAGCTACTTAAAATATACTTCATTCTTTTATGTTTGTAATGAATATTATTTACATTATATTTTTAATTAAATCATTGCGACTTATTTCTGAATTTAAGAAAAAATTTTCTATCACTTGTTTTATGGCATCGATAATAATATGGTAAACCTAGGAGAATCTGTAGCGAATCTCAGAAACTAATTTTGGATTCTTTGAAGTTGTAGCATATTGGTTGAACATGTATAAGGTTCCACGCTGCAGCGGCATAATTTAAGACAGGTCTCACAACTATTGTGTATAATAAGATTTTATTATTTGTACTCAGCATGGAATGTCTATTTAAAAGTGGGAAAAGTGAAGACTATTAATCCTTTACATTTGTTACAAAAAATGGTATTCATATGCTGAGTAATTGTTAAAAATCTGTCCATCACCAAACCAAGATACTTTACATTAAACCAGTCTATATATAATGATCATTTATTTTCAATTTATGTTGCAATATCGGCCTTCTTTTGGTGAATAAAATATTTTTGAGTTTTATTCTCGTTTACTTTTATTTTCCAACGATGGAAATATTTATAGATTCTATTAACATTTTTTTGGTAGTCTATTTACTATTGTGTCTAGCCACCGCGATGAAGCGTAAATAGCAGTATTGTCAGCAAATAACGATAGGTCTGTGTATGTATGTCAACAAAAATATGTCAAAGACGAAAGAAATCAAGTAAGAAACTCAAATTTGAACAGATACTCCGTTTACATAGCTTTATCGCATTGGACACCAAAATTTTAGACAATATCCATCAACCCCCGAAGTGCTATTTTACTGTATAGTCATTTTTTTTATTTATTTTATCCGCGACTTTCGCAAAATTGGTTCCAACGATATATATATATATATTTTTTTTTAAATTTCAATCACATAAATAACCATCACCTTTTATTTGGAATGTTATTAAAGAAAAATTTATTTTTTGGGGAGGTTCTTAAGGACAAGAGATAGGAGCTACCCATTATGTTTTATGGAATTCCAAATTTGATGCTTTCTGGAATTATCTGGAATTCTTTTAAATTTGGAAAGTTCCCTGCAGAGATGGAAGCTATAATTTTAATTTTTTTTTTTTTTTTAAATATTTTAGCGATGTTCCTTCCGGTGAGTCGTTATTTACGTCTAAATTTAAGCTGATGTTACAAAGTATGTTATAGGCGATGCAAAAGTTTAAATCAGAGACATTTTCCATGATAGCCTGCTTCTTTTTGTGGTCATCGACCGGTTTCAGACGTTCGCCCATCATCAGGATGTTTTTGTTAAATAGTGTAATAACGAGTCATTCAGTGTATCAACTGTATTTGCTCAGTGCACGGAAAATGTCTCTGATGCTTTCCAGCTCTGCGGAACCAACCACTACAACAATTAACAAGTTAAATCCCTACCTCTTTTACAATATAATGCAAGCCTTACCAAACGTTTAATAAAATTGCAAATTGCAAATCTAAAGTAAAATTTGTCTATAAAAATTATAATAATTGCAGTAATTAAATCATATGACTCTTTTATTACCAGATTTTTATTTTACTTCTTTGTAAGAGTAAGTCTTATGACGTTGGCAAATTTTACACAACCATATAAAGCGTACAACAAGTGAATAATGATGGTAGTGACATATAAACAGTGGTGAAAAACTTGTTGGGAGATGCCTCCCTCCCAGTGGGAGGTATTCCCTTATTTATTACATTTTATTAGGGGTATATATTTATACTGGGTCGTGGGGGCCAGGCCAGTAACGTTTCTGTCTCCTGGAAGGATTGTTTGGAATTGTAAGAGAAGACAGTTTCTGGACTAAAGGGTAAGGATGGTTGGATATGGAGTCATGTAATTTTTTTGTAACACACGGGATTTTAAGTTCAGTGTGAAGAAGGGTTAGGTTAGAAACATAGAACGGGGCATTGGTAAATTCTTCTAAGGGTTGGGAATGTTGAATGCGATAGAAGTTGGAATGCTTGGTTGAACCCTAGATTTCGCATCCGTGTGTCTACAGAGCCTTCATAATGGTGTTGTAGATAAGTCTTTTGCTTTTCAAGGGAAAGTTTAGAGCGCCAATCTCAATAGTCTCCAGAGAAGTTTGTATCGTCTATTTAGTTCTAGTCTTTTTAATCTTGTATGCGGATTCCAGGTTAATCTTTTGTCTAGAAAAAGGCCCTATGGCGCAACAGCCCAAGAAGGGCCAAGGTTTGCCAGACAGCGATTTGACTAGGGGGGAGGCGTGTGGTAAGAACGCTGCACTTCCCACGTCGTTTAGTTCCAGCCTTCGCTACGTAGGGCGCTACTAAACGTTGCTTTCCACTTTTTATCGTGGTGCTGGGTCAACACCGACTTTGCCCTCACGGAAATCGAACCTTGAATTCTCGCACGAATGGCGAGAGCGCTAGCCACTAGACCAAAGCGTGAGGACAGTCTTTTGTCTCGATAAAGTCCTAAATATCGGACTTTATCAGCTGTCGGTATTATGGTCCCATGAAGGAGAATGGGCGGCAGAGTAGCGCGACGGAGAGTGATATGCTTTTAGTGGGATTGATCTTTATTCTCCACCTGATAAGCTAGTCTTGTAGAGAGATGATATGCGAGTGCAGGGCACAGGATGCGAAAATATGATCAGGATTTGGAGCAATAACACATGCGTCTTCAGCATAGGAGTGGATGATTGTTTTTGCCCGGGTGGGAAGGGCAAAATTTGGTGGCAAAATCTGTTAACCAGAAATAAGACTTTACTCAATGTTTTTTTGTTCATAATAGAGCTCCAACGATTTTCTTTGAACATTTAATATTAACTACACACACATATAAAGAGCTACAAATTTAATTTGGAACTTTTTTCCTACAAAATTCATTTTTATAGGTTTTGGAGGTTGGTGGGGCGGGATTATGTTTTCCACTGAAGTGCTAATTTAGCGTGGTTTATATGCTGACGTAAGCTGGATATTTTATCCATTAGGTGGATATTAGGATAGGATAGGGCAAAATATGTGAAAAGATGAACCAGGCTAGTACATATTTAATTTAATTAATTGTAAGTATTAAGTACAAAATAAAGAATATACGGAACTGGTTTTAAATAAGAGATAATTAAATGAAAAAAAACAATACATATAAAAGAAGGATGCTTCACCTATGAAATCAATTTCAACATAAATACTAACAAGTTATGTACACTATTTACAGGCTAAACAGTTATTGGTCTATCCGGGGTAACGTTAATTAGTTCCGCGTTGGTTAAATGTCATTAAGAATGAAAATGTTCGCTGATGATGCTGTTAATGAGAGGGAGCTTTCCACCATAAAAACACCTGCGTCGTACCTGTATCGTGTTGAATGTATTTTTTCTTCAATGCATAGAACAGCTAGGTAAGTTAGATGTACTGATAGATAATTTGTAGCTGCTTGCTAGCTGCTACAAAGAAGTCAGTATCGAAATGTAATTCAGGTTTTTCAGGCAGACGCTATTGGCTCACTACACTTCCAACTCGTAAATCGTGTAGTCTTCTCCTCTCGCACCACTAACAGCAGCTAGTGTCATTCTGTCCATTCCATAATTATCACTTTTATCACTCTATATATTTTATTGTTAGCACACCTTTAATTATTTAATTAATTAGTGTATATATTAATAATTAGTGTATTGGATATATAAAGAGCTACAACTTTTATTTGCACATTTCTCCGGTTTAACTCATTTAAGGATGGGATTATGTTTTCCTCTAAGTGCTATCTTATTGATTAATCAATTTTATCATCTAATCCCATATATTTGAAATGTGAAGTCGCAGGAAGCTTAAACATGGGATTCAGATTAGATACTACCACCAAGGCAGTCACAAAGATTTCGGACCAAATCCACCAATCGCAAGTGCGACATTACTGAATGTTTTTTTCTCAGTTTTACGTGATTTTCTTGAAAACGGCTCCAATGATTTTCTTTAAACTTCGTATACTATCTATACACATAATACCTATCACTTTTATTTTGAACATTTTTCCGGAAAAAATTGACCTTCTGCATGTTCTGGGGGAAGACAGTAGCGTTATACTTTCCTCTAAAGTAATACTTCAGTATAATATCTAGTTTTACGATCTACATAATATTAACATACATTAATAGCATTTATAAAATTCCATCTGCCGACTCTGCCGCAAAAGAAACAACCAGCATAGCAGTAACAATGGAAAGGAGCATGCTACTTACATCTTGCACGCACCAAAATTGGCAGATGGAATAGTCAGCAGTATCAAACAATAAAATGAGAACTATAAAAGACACAATGCAAGTTTGGAAATCGGCATCTAGAATCCTTTGGAAAGAGGAGATAATTGTCGCTCGTTTGAGAACCGGCCATTATTATTATTATTATTATTATTATTTGTATGTGGGGAGGGAAACCCTACGCCATCCACAGCCTCACTTGGGCCCATATCGCTACCCCAAGAAAAACAACAACAAATCGGGTCTAGAACAAAAATCCAGACACGGATATAATCCATCTAAGATTCATCGCAGTCCGAATAAATCGGACAGTAATCTTAAGAGGGAAATAGCCTAAGCTCTTCCACAGACATCCTATTCCGACCAAAGATCCTGAATCTAATTTCCTCACAACCCAGGCAATCAGTCGTAAGATGGATGGGTTTTTCGTCCTCTAACTCACAGACTCTACAAAATGGATCCTGCATGAGCCCCATTATGTAGAGATGCCTCCTTAAACCACAATGTCCAGTAAGAGATCCAACCACATGCCTGAGAGCGCTCCGTGAAAAACACAGTAACGTCTCACTAATGGCCTTGTCCGGACCCCCGATGAGCATTTTGGACTGCCAAAAACCAACTGAGCTCATCCATAAGGATGAATGCTGTGAAGCTGTCCAAGAGAATCGGCCATACTCCGGTATCACTAGTTATCTGATGAGCAGGCAACAAAATCCCATTTTGTGATACTTGTAATGTCCCAGTATCCGTTATAATGGGTATGAGAAGGAGAGAAACTGGGTTAGATAGATAAATTAACTAGAAGTAAAGCTGAACACTGTATAATTGTAACGTAATATAAACTGCCTAGACTTTACACTAAAATATATAAAATGGTAGTAATGAGAGGTAAAGAGAAAGGTTGTTGACGCGTTGTGATTGCTGTATGAACTCTGCTGCAAGACTCTGGAATACTTTCCCATAGCTGTATTTAAACAGTTTCTCCCACTTTTGTCTGGCCTAAGCTAGAAAGTGAAACGGTCCAAATTTATGTCTCTCTCTCTCTGCTATGGATCCCTCTCTTCGGATCCTATTATATTCGTGCAACATATTATAATTGAATGCCCATTATATCAACGAAGCAGAAAATTATGCAAGATTCCCAATAACTTGTCAGTAGCTCTGAAAGATGATTCAGCCATCATTATAGACCGCGTGATAAAATTTTTAAAAGATATTAAAGTTTATGAAAAAAATTGAAAATGTATGTAACATCTTTTAGATTTTGAGCTTTAGAGGAATCTAAAGCCTCTATCCTGATCAAATAGTACATGCATATTTGTTCTGTGTTGTGAACTTATTTATTAGGATGAAAATATTTATTGGAGAACATATAGTTATGAATGAAAGCGAATGTATGAGTGTGTAATGACAGCGATAATATCAGCCATAAAGGAAAAAACTATAAAATACGGAAACGATTATTGTAAATTCGGGAATTTATTTTTTAGTACAAAGAATAAGGTGGGAACAAATTATGCAACCCCAGAGAATAATAACCGCAAGGTTTATTGCTCAAAAAAAAAAAAAAAATTAAAGAATTCCAAATTTAAAGAAAATCGGTTAACGGGGAGTGTAATTTTACAGAATAGACTTTTAAGTTATTCGGAATTTTCACGGAAACACTTACAATGATATTCTTTAATGTTGGAATACTTGCTGATAGAAATCATAGACAGATTAGAAATGTATGACTTACGAGTATATTTGTAGCTGTTTTCTAAAATGCATTCATTTTAGAAGCGGGGTCTGTCAGTTTGTTTATATTTACATTTGCATAAGCTTTTTTTGATTTTGACATTGAGCATTCTACATAAGGCCAATCAAGCAACAAGTAAAATTTCCACCATTATTTTTATGGTCAGCCCAAATAAACATTGTAAATGTTGCAAGATTAAAGAAAATCTATTGATTAAATTATATTAATTAGTGTAAGAGAAAATCGTGTGAGTGTTTCATATCAGATTTTTATATCTAACGAATACATTAGCTGATATAATTTACTTCTCAAAAGATTTTTTAATCTTTTCCATCAATTCTGGCCGGTTAACTTTCCATTATTCTACAAAGTGATCAAGCACATTGAGGTCAGAACCTAACAAAATTCCCTGAGGTTAGAACCCAACTAGTTATTGCCGTCTTATAAAATTATTAATATTTAGCGTTTCTTCTATTGCCCGAATACATTCTTGATATTTTTCCTTCTCGATGTAATTCGATTTTAATTTTTATGTTTCCTTTCTTTTCTTATTATAAAATTTAAAATAAATTGGACAAGTTATTTTTTAATTATAGAATACTAATGAATCATTTTCATTATAACTTTGAGTCTTTTTAAATAAATAAACTTAGAAAATTTATATGTTTTTAATTTTTATTGTTTTGTAATATTATGAAATTAATTTTTCATCAGAAATGCATAATATTTTGAGGTCCTCTTAGATTGAAAAGGTCGTTTTGGAAAATGGTCAGTGTGTGTGTGTGTGTATTCAGAAACGAAAAATCGCAGAAAAATGAAACTTGATATGTCGTTTTTTACCAGGAGATGCACACTGCTTTTGAACAAATATGTCGACCGGAAATACCACTTAAGTGAATAAATTTTTCAGATATTTCTATATATAAAACAATAATAATAATTTAAAAGGAAGGGATTATCTCAGTGGTTAGCGCGTTGGACTATCACACGGAGGGTTCGAGCGCAGTGCTACGTTAGATTTTTTTCTTCCTAGTAGCCTCTACAGCTCACTGTCCGGTGATGGACGGTGTTGTTTGTACCAACAGAACACTGTCCGGAAGCCGGCAGTGCACTGAGAAGGCTCCAGGCGCCAATGATCATAGATGTTGACGCGCCTTAATTTAACTAATAATAATAATAATAATAATAATGATTATATATATATACTTCACATACTTTGCATAATGCAGAAAATACTTCGCATACATAAAACTTATCACCACGTTCCCTTCTAAATAGTTGTTGCTCCAAGGACACCAACTTCTAATAGTTTCCAACACATTCGTTATTTGTATTAAATGTTGAACAACTTTAATAAGCACTATCTTAACTATCGCGTTCTTTTTTTTTTTTTTTTTTTTTCTTGCTTGGCCTCGTGCTTGTTGCCAACAGCCAGCTATATTGTATATTTTAAATTATCAATTTATTACATCTGAAATGATCTATTATAGGTTTATAGTTTAATACTGTTTACTTTAATGAAATTATATAGAGCTAAATATAGGTCGAAATCTTGCTGTTTGAGAACTGTGTGTAGATTGGCTGGAAGCGGACACTTAGCAGCGATTATAGCGTGCCATAACTTATCTCTTTCTTGTATGTATTTATTACAGGCCAGTATTATATGATTAGCATCAGGTAAATCCGGCAAAGAACAGGAACATTGGGGTTCTAGTGTGATACCAATACGAGCCAAATGGTGAGGAGAATAATTGTGGTTAAAACGTAACCTACAAATTGTGGTACAGAAGCTTCTATTCTCATTGTATTGATAGAACCATGGCTTTTTAGGAACATCTGGTTGTAAGGCCGTGTAGAATGATCCTTTGATTTTTTTAGAATCACTATATATTTTATTCCATTCTGAGTAAAATCTGGATTTTATGTAAGTCTTTATATCAGACGGTAGCAGTGTTTTCAAATTTGTTTCGGGTAAAGTGATGGCCTGTTTAGCTACACTGTCAGCGACCTCATTCCCCTCCAAACCAGAATGGCCTTTAACCCATATTAAATATACTAGGTTACCGGTGCTCAGAATATTATTCATTATGTTTATTGTGCGCAGAATAGTCAAGGGAGGGTTTTTACCAGGGTTTTTTAATTTGCTTAGGACACTTCTACTGTCTGAAAGTACTATTGTAATTTTCTCATTTAATGTATGTAATAGCTCTAGACATTTCTTGATTGCTAACAATTCTGCAGTATAGACTGAAGCAGTTTTGTATAGTTTGTACATTTTGCTGGTGTTATTTTTAGAATTGTATATTGAGCAACCAACTCCGTTAGGATCTTTAGAGCCATCAGTGTACAAGTAACAAGCATTCGGGAGTTTGGAATGTAATTTATCAAGGAACTGTCTATTGTTTATGGAATCAGGGAGCTGGTTATCATAATAATAAAAATCAGTGAGGATATACTGCGAGCATTTTGTAGCATGATCCAAATCAAAGTGAAATACGGGATGCTCTAAGGATGCAGTGAATTGCGACAGAGCACAGAATTGTTCCACCAGCAATGGAACTTTTTTTCTGCCAAAATTTTAAAGTAAGGATTCTGGGAGCAATTCTACTTACCCTCAATATCAATGGCTGTCGTTCGATGCAGACTCGATCTATGATAAAACGAGCCGCTAGTAAGTTTCTTCTCAAATTCAAAGGAGATTCTTTGGCCTCCGTCAATAGTGCGTTTATAGGAGTGGAAGTTAGAGCCCCCAGACAGGTTCTTAAAGATTTATACTGAATTTTATCAATTTTTAACAGATGTGTAGTAGCAGCATCTCCATAAAGAAAACAGCCGTAATCAATTCTTGATAGAATTAGCTGCCTGTAAAGCATTAGAGCAGTTTTTACATCAGCGCCATAATTCAGCCGATTAACGCATCTTAATATGTTGAGTTGTTCTTCACATTTTTTAATGATGTAGTCAGTGTGAAACCTCCATAAAACTTTACTATCAATGTACATCCCCAGGGTTTTCATGACGGGAACAACTTGTAGATTGAACTCACCCAGTTTCAAATTAGACGGTATTGTAGTTTTCCTTTTCCGTGTAAAAATTGTTACACTGCTCTTACTAGCTGAAATTGAGAAACCCATATTTGTACACCACTCTTTGAAAGCAAACATGGATCTGTCCAATGAGTTCACCGCCTCCTCCAGAATCTTATTTTGCGTATATATTATGATGTCATCGGCGAATTGTGATATGCACTGTTCTGGTCCCAAGACTGCTCCCAGATTAGCAGTATAAATACTGAATAGAATTGGGCTTAGAACTGCCCCTTGTGGAAGACCAGTGTAAGCATAACGTGGACCATACATCTTGTCATTGCAACGAACAACCACAGAGCGTTCGGACAACATGTTGTATATGCTGCTAATCATCCTAGTAGGTGCACCAAGATTTATCAATCTGTCTATAAGCACTTTGGTGTTTACATTATTAAATGCATCTGTTAGATCTATGTTGGCAGCAATTAAAAACTCTTTGTTAGTGAATGAAGTATATATATCTGTCACAAAATTAGACAAAGCGTCTAATGTACTATGCTTTCTTCTGAAACCGTTTTGATATTCTGGTATTATATGGTTGGATTCCGCCCACCATTCCAGCCGTGGTTTTATAAGCCTTTCAAAGGTTTTTCTCAAACAGGAAGTCAAAGCTATCGGTCTGTAAGAATTGTACAAATTTGGATGTTTCTTTGGTTTAAGAAGTGGTACTACTACTATTACATTCCATTGTTCTATTTGAACCTGTTGCATCCAAATACTGTTAAATATTTTCAACAGGGTATTTTTTGCATTAACGGACAGATTTAAAAGCATGGGGTAATGGATATTATCCATTCCTGGAGAAGTGTTACTATTAGTCTTCAGGGCATGAAGAAGCTCTGTGAAGCTAAAAGGTTCATTTAATTTATGCGCTATAGATGTATTCTGAGGTATTACACACCTCTGAGGCACTGTTATAGGAGTGATTGAATTCAAGAATTGAGGCGCCCATTCATTACTTGTACAAGTTATTTTGCGGTAGCCATGTCGGAGAGCTCGAACTTTACTCCAAATTTCGCGAGAAGAAGTATTGACACTAAAGGAGTTGCAGAATTCCGCCCATTTTTCCTTCTTTTTTGTTTTATATGTCCTGCGGCAGAGTGCAGTAGCCCGTTTACTATTAATATAATTAATCCATGTAGGTGTCTTTACGTAGAGTTTATACATCTCTATGTTTTTATTTCTGGCACTTTCGCATTCACTGTCCCACCAGGGTTTGGGGGATAACTGGGTTTGTGACCTTGGTATTTTGTTATTTGTGGGATGGAGTTTTCAGCTGCTTTATTATAACATTAACCAGTTTCATGTAGTTATCTTTAGGATCTGCTGTAAGTTCTATGTTAGTGATTAATCGGTCTGTTTGTCGTGTGTATTCCTCCCAATTAGCTTTTTTTAAGTTCCATTTTCTATTAGAGGACAAGTTGAAATATGTCGGATTCTTTTTATCAATTGTTATGGTTAAGCCCATATGGTTAGAACCAAATGGTTCCTTCAGTACGTTCCATTCACACCTAGGAACGAGGGAAGGAGAACAAATAGAGAGATCCAGTGCCGCTGGGCGTATGTTGGGCCAAGGAATGAGGGTTGGAGTTCCATCATTCAAGATGCATAAATTCTCAGTATGGATAGCATCTAACAAATTATTACCCTCCAGATCATTATACGAACATCCATAACTTTGATGGTAGGCATTAAAATCGTCGCAAACCAAAACAGGATGTTTTACAGATCTGATCAATGAGATCCAAAAATCTGCCTTAATTTTATGTTTGGGAGTACTGTAGACTGACAAGAGACTTATTTCTGAGTTTAAAATTTTAAAATTAACTCCACAAGTTTGTGTTGTGTAATTATTAAATTTTGGTAATATGTTAATACTAGAATAGTTAATTTGGTTTTTTATTAATATGCACGTTCCGCCATAACCGTCGCTCCTATCACTTCTGACCATATTGTAGCCAGAAATTTGTATTATTTGATTTTTCTTTAACCAAGTTTCAGAGAGCACCGCAAAATCTATTTTATTTACTTATTTTCAAGAAAGATTCTAGATAGTTTTTATTTATTAAAATAGATCGTATATTAAGTTGTAAAATTTTTATCATTTAAGTTCACATTAAATTATTAGGTTTTATTATTATTATTATTTTTAATTATTTGGTGATTATATTATTATAATTAGGTAAAATGATATTAAAACCGGTTTCTCTCTAGAGAAAATAGTTCCCTAAAAGAAATGTTTTTTAAGTTATAATTTGTAATATTTATTAACTTCTTAATGGTAAATATTATAGTTATTACACAGTTCATTAGAAAGTGCTTGATGCTGAGGACGCACCATCGGCTTCGTCCTCTACTTTATTTTGTCCAGTATTTAAAAGTGCATCGTTATTTTTCATATTTATTTCCGATAGTATAGATTGTTGGCATTCATATAAGATATTTTCTAGTAACAGGCCTACATTATTAAATGCTTGATTATTATTTAAATATGTTTCATTTTTAATTTTATGAATTAATTGTAATAAATAATTAATATGTCTGTCAATATTTTGTCCAGAATTCGTATTAGATAAAAACTCAGCCTTGTTTATATGTGGTTGTTTATAACCAATAATATTACTATTTGTAGAAGTACTAGCTTCTTGGTTATTATTTTCATTAACAATAATACCTTTCTCAGTGCGGTTAGTAATGTTAGCAACAGTTATCTTTGGACTTACATTTTTACTTTCTTTAATACTTACTGATTCTTTCACCTGTTTATTTTTAATCTGTTGTATTTGTTTTATTTTATTTTTAAGATGACTATTTTTTGGTTTGCGTATTACTGGTACATTATAATTAGTTGGTTCTAATTCCGGAAATGAACCGATATCATTCAGTAACTCAAATTTATTTTTTAAAACTTCCGCATATGGCCTAGCTATTATGTTTTTTTTTATATTCTGATTATATTTTTCTCTAACAGGGCATTCTTTACTAGTCGATTTATGTTCCCCATTACAGTGAATACAAATGACTTTAGAGATTTTAGCGTTACAATCCTGGCTAGTATGTTCACTAAAACAGATTTCACAGCGTGCCTTACTTCTACATTGGTCGTCCGAATGACGAAATCGTAAACATTTACGGCACTGTCTGACGGGCGGTATATAAGGTTCTACCTGACATCTAGCACCATAAATTGACACATATTCAGGTAATGTTTGAGATTGGAATGTAATTATACATGTAGGTAATTTCTGAGATACATGCCTACCGTCTTCCAATAATTGTACTCTTTTAGTTATTCTTTTTATATGTTTGACTTCTATGTTTGACTGTATAGCTGACAGAATTTCTTCTTCGTCTAAATCCCGGTCTACCCCTCTGATTACACCAGTTTTGTTGACCAAGTAGTTAGGAATATATGCTATAACGTTTTTTTCTGCAAAAATTTGCAACTTTAGAATGTTATTAGCAGCTTGCGGAGATTTAGTTTCAATTTTGATTCTATTTTTCCCGGTAGTTACTATATTTATTATTTCGTTTTTATATGCATATGTTGAGTTAAATACCCATTTTCCAAATGACATTCTGTGTATTTTACGGATATTATCTTCCCTACCCTCAATGTTAACGTAATATGGGCCTTTGTCGGTCAATTTGTATCTGTTATTGCTCGTAACTTCTAAATAATTTTTTTTGAAATTACTTTGTATTTCAGTCATATTAGCCTTTGAAGTAGGGCTGTCCGATACTCAAACTTTACTGTAACTTTTGTCTATTTCGTCACCTTGTCTTTTCCATCCAATTTTGACTTTACCATCATCTGTCTCAGTTACGGAAACACATTCCACATCCATGATTACCTCATTTGGGGTATGTTTAGTATCATTATCCTTAGATAATAAATTAGAAGTGTTAGTAACAATATGAACAGTAATTACACTTATATCTTTGTTATTTACACAAATATCTTTTTTTGGGTACTTATCGATTTTCAGAGGAGGTCCAGGTCCTTTTCCGCCGCTATCCGCTGACATATTCGAAGAATATTTCAAAAAACAATAATAGTAATAAAAGAAAATTTAAAAAAAAAAATAAATAAATAAAAAAAAATTCAAAAAAATAAAAATTTAAAAATAGCTATTACAGAAAATATAAGTAAAAAGAAAAAGAAGAAAAAGAAATAGAAAAACTAAATGGTATGAGTTTATAAGTCTAGTATACAGCACTCGTACGGACTAGATGTTGCCTGTCCAGAGTTCAGAACACGACTGTATCGCGCTCTTTGTACAATGATAACTTTATCGCTATTATTACTTGTAGTTTTAACATTATTAATTTTTATATTATTAAAAACGTTATTGTGGATTTATTTGGCTGGAAAATTTGTGAACAACATACCAGGACCAAACCCATTGCCACTAACTGGAAATACATTAAACTTATTGAAAATTCATACATTAAAAGGTAAATTTATTTATTTATTTCTCTGCATGCTCTTATATGAACGATAAGTTACCGAAATATATTTAAAAGTTCCGATAATCTTGTTTAAGGCAAAGAAATATGGCTTCTCTATTGGCCATCTTTAAATACCTTGCTATCATTCAAATTCTTATTAATTAATTTATTTATTAAGTGTAAGCTGCAGCTTGTGGTTAACCCTACTGGCTGTAGAACCAGAAAAAGCTGGTGTGAAACACTCACACAACTTTCTCTTACTCCAGTTCTCAAAATTATAACAAACAAATTTTTTATTTTTTGCACCAAATTTAATGAAATTTGTCGAAAACTGAAAAAAAAAAAAACTATTCAGTAAAAGCGCACTTCCGGTTTACTGATTTCCTTCAAACTCAGAATTTTGGCCATCTATTTATTTCTAATTAATTTCATTTGGATGATAGAGTTGTGAAATCAAGTATGATACCACTTTAGAGGAAGCTGTAACCCTACCCCTCTCCTAAAAGTGCCCTTAAATGAATTTTCCCAGAGAAATGTTTTACATAAAAGTTTTAGATCTTTGTATGTTTAGTTTATATGTGTAATTTCAAGAAAATTGTCGGTGCCATTTTTGAGAAAAACGCGAAAAAGTGAAAAAATCATATTTAGTAAAGTGTTAAAAGAAAAGCACTTCCGGTTATCCCATTTTCCTCAAATTCGGAATTTTAACAACATATTTAATTCTAATTAACATTATTTAAATGACCGAATTGTGTAATAAACTGAAATAGAACTTTAGAGGTAAACCTAATCCCACCCCTCCCTCAAAAGTGCCCTTAAATGAATTTTCCCAGAGAAATGTTTCAAATAAAAGTTGTAGCCCCTTGTACATGTGTTGATGTATCAAGTTTAAAGAAAATTGTTGGAGCCATTTTTGAGAAAAACGCAAAAAAGTAAAAAAAAAACAACTAGTGAAGTGGTACTTCCAGTTGAGGAATTTGACAGATAACGCACAGTCAGATTGCATAGTGATACCTAAACGGAATATCAAGTTTCAGCTTTCTACGGTTTTCGTTTTTGAGCTATGCTGTTCCCATACACACACACACACACACAGACACACACACACACACACACACACACACACATATAGACCCCCACCCACACACACACAGACCTGTTTTGGACTCAGGGGACCTCAAAACGGATATTTCCAGTGAAAACTCGATATCGAAAATTTGACACGATTACAATACTTCCTCTTACTAGGAGTAAGAGAAAGTAAAAAAAAAACACATCAAACACATAATATGAGCTACAATATTATACCTACTTCATTATACATAATTCACTTTCTCTTCTAGGGGACTAGACCGTCCTCTCTAGGTCAAACAAGTGACTAGACATCCAGGTGTGTTCAGTCACTACTCCCACCAAGGTCCTCAGACCTGTCCTGCTGAGGGACAGGAGATAAGCCGAAACTCCCTGCTTAATTACTTTTATAAATCTTTTAGCTTGGAGGCACCCTGCGTGACCCCCAGCATTTCACCAAGACTCTCGTCTCCCAAAGCCTAATCTGTTTATCGCAAAACCACTTAGTGACGGCAAGGGCTGGCTCAGGACCACAAAATGGTAATGATGATCCCTCCCTAGCCAACTGATCCGCCCTCTAATTGCCCTCTATTCCCGCATGTCCAGGTATCCAATAGAGACGCATCTTACCCCTCCGCGCCAGGGTGTTAAGCGTACATTCTCTCACTAGTTTCGAGCTCTACCATGGCTTGCTCAAAGCCTTCAGAGCGGACTGACTATGGGAGAAAATCCGCACCTCTTAAATCTCTCCCTGCCACTCCCCCACAAGGCGGTAGCATTCAATAATGCCAACCACTTCGGACCGGAAGACAGTGGCCAAAGTTTTGATTAGTTAATTGTAAAGTAAATATCCCTCCAACAACAGAGCTTAAAAATTAGTCCCTCCACATGTTGTTTCCATTTTAAGAAAAATTTGCCTCTTTAACAACCCAAACACGTGTTCCTTTTTTCCACTCAGGTATCATCACCACACCCCTCTTGACCTAGATTAAGAGTTTAGTTTTTAAATATAATTAAAAAGACCAGTCTGTGTGTAAAACTGAATTTGCTCTTTGCAAGTTTGTGTTATCACACTATCTGACAAACGCATCGGTCTGATACCGGTCGATGACCAAAAAATGAAGCAGGCTATCACCAAAATTGTCTATGATGCTTTCCAGCTCTACGGAACCAACCGCTACAACAAGAGGAAGTATTGTGATCTTGACAAATTTTCGATATCAAGTTTTCACCGGAAATATCCGTTTTGAGGTCGCCTCGAGTCCAAAAAAAGTGGTTTTTAGAAAATTGTGAGTGTGTATAAGTGAGCAGCATAGCTTAAAGACGAAAAAACGTAGAAAGTTTAAACTTCAGATTCCGTTTAGGTATCACTATGGAATTCGACAGTAGGTTATCTGTCAAAATTCCTCAATCGGAAGTACCACTTTACTAGTTAATTTTTTTACTTTTTTGTGATTTTCTCAACAATTACTCCATCGATATTATTGAAAAGTTGAATATCAACTACACATACGCGTAGCTACAACTTTTATTTGCAACATTTCTCAAGGAAAATTCATTTAAGGGTACGTTTGGAGGAGTGGAGTTACGGTTTCTTCTAAAAGTGCTATTTCAGTTTATTACAGAATTTTATCGTCTAAATAATATTAATTAGAATTAAATATATTTTTGAAATTCGGAGTATAAAAAAAAATTGGTTAACCGAAAGTGCTTTTTTTCTAGGAAGTATTTTTCAGTTTTTTATCTATTTTCTCTGAATTGACTCCAACCAATTTCTTTAAAGTTGGAATGTGAACTATAAATATAAAAAGCTACAGCTTTTATTTAAAACATTTCTTTTGGTAAGTCATTTAAGGGGATTTTTGTCAGAAGGATGTGGTTATGCTTTTCTCTAAAGTGCTATCATAGTTGATTATACAATTCTACCATCCAAACAAAATTAATTAGAAATAAATAGATGGCCAAAATTCCCAGTTTCAAGGAAATAAATAAACCGGAAGTGCGTTTTTAGTGATGAGTTTTTTTGGGGGGTTTTGCGATTTACTTTATATAAACACTGAAGAATTTCATTAAATTTGCTATACTAACTATAAAATTTGTCAATTACAATTTTGAAAACTGCTGTAAGAGAATGTTGTGTGTGTGTGTGTGTGTGTGTGTGTGTGTTTTACACGAGGTTATATTTAATTTATTTAATAGTCTATTTATTCTAATTTAATATATTTAAGAAGTGTTTCGGGTATCTGTTATGTAGGTTTAAATTTAAACGGCTATTACAAAATATGTCCAGAGCATTGCTGTCATATAAACAAGTTTAATCCCCTACCTGCTTTATAATATAATGCAGGCCTCAACTGAACGTTTAGTAAAAAAATGCAAATTGCGTAAACAATTCCAAAAAAAAAAAATATCAATCGCAATTAATAGAAATTGCACTAAATTATATGAGTGTTTTTCACCGTTTTTTATATTTTACATTCTTTTCCTCATAGTAAGAGGAAGTATTGCGATCTTGGCCTGCCATATCAAGGTTTTTAATATTGTCTGAGAAGGGATTAAATTTATATACACAGTAAAGGAGCTGAGACATATTAAAAAAGTTTTCAAATTTATATATACGGAAGGGATTAGCTCAGCGGTTAGTGCGTTGGACTATCACACGGAGGACCGGGGTTCGAGTCCAGTGTTACCCTTAGATTTTTTCTTCCTAGGAGCCTCTACAACTCACTGTCAGGTGTGATGGACAGTGTTGTCTGTAACGAGAGAACACTGTCCGGAGGTTGGCAGTGCACTGAGAAGGCTCCGGGCGGCACCAATGACCATAGATGTTGATGTGTCTTAAAAAGAAAAACAAAACAAAAATAATTATATAAAAAATTCTGTAATTATTTTTTCGTTTTTTTTTGTTTCATGTTTTATATTTCTTTTTATATATATATATATATTTTTTTACATCAATCCAAATCAAGAGTTCGTGTAAAAAATTCGTAAAAAAACGCATGTTTTCATTACATTTTATATACTTATACAAATTTTTATATAAGTCAGTTTTTATATACATATATCGTGTTTAAGTTTGCCTATACGAACAAGCTAATGTTGTAACAATTTAGTTTATTGAACAAAGAATATTGTAAAAAGACTTTATTACTCAAGGTCCTAAATATTACACTTTTTTCCTCCAGCAAGTTACCTATTTAAAAAAAAAAAAAACGTATAAAAACTAGTAAGAATGTAAAGAACTTTAGGAGAATGTTGTAAAGGAGAAAGCTTACCTTCAGAAGAAATTATAAAAAAAATTATATAATATTCTGTAGTAGTTAATTTATTATTAAATTGATTTTAATTTATACAAAACAAAACAAAAAAAAAATTGCGTAATTCTGGAATATTAACTTTAATATTATTAATTTATCTGCAATTTCAGCCGAATTTTTAAAATTGTATTTAATTAAATGATTGCAACATTATTATTAATTTCTCTTACACTTAGTAAGAGGAAGTATGGTAATCGGGTCAAATTTTCAATATCAAGTTTTCACCGGAAATATCCGTTTTGAGGTCTCCTGAGTCTAAAAAAATGGTTTTTAACAAATGGTTTGTGTGTGTGTGTGTGTGTGTGTGTGTGTGTGTGTATGTGTGAGAGAGAGAGAGAGACTACAGCATAGCTTAAAAATCGAAAAACCGTAGATAGTTGAAATTTGATATTCCCTTTGGGTATCACCATAGAATATGACGATATGTTAATGTGTCAATATTTCTCAACCGGAAGTACTACTTTTTCAAGTTTTGTATTTTTTCCTTTTTGCAATTTTTTTCAAAAATAGTTCCAACGATTTTTCTAGAAACTTCTCAAATAAACTAAACATACAATGATCTACAACTTTTTTTAAATTATATTTCTCTGGGAAAATTCATTTAAGGACACTTTTTAGGGTTATGTTATTTTTTTCAAGTGCAATCATCATAGATGATTGATTATACAATTCTATCATTCTAAAAAATAATTAGAAATTAATTCCGAGTTTCAAGAAAATTAGTAAACCGGGAAATGCGGCTTTTACTGAACAGATCTTTTTGGTTTTCGACGAATTTAAGTTGGTTTAAAAATAGTTTTTTTTTTTTTTCTTTCTTATTTAATAATAATTAAAAAACAAAACAATAATAGCAGTTGTTGTTTTCGACGAATTTAAGTTGGTTTAAAAATAGTTTTTTTTTTTTTTCTTTCTTATTTAATAATAATTAAAAAACAAAACAATAATAGCAGTTGTTGCACTTAAACAAAATAAATAAATAAATATAATTTAAAAAAATCGTTATTACAGGTTCCAAATGTGGAGATTAATCCGCATAAATTGTTCCTATTAAATAAACGTATTTTCAAACATACCTCGTAAAATGTTGCTAACAGAAAAAAATTGTTCCAAATAAATTTTAATTAAAAAAAAATTGTGAATCTTTTTGTGATAAGAAAACTATACCTTCTCATTTCAAAAAAAAATGTTGATATCCTGTATCACGCTTCAGGCGATTCAAAAAAAAAATTTTTGCTCACTACTTTTTGGATTATTAAAAAATCAATCAGTATTTATTTATTGTCGGCCTTGAAACGTCGACCTTGACAATGAATTCTTTATAAATTCATTTGAGAAAGTGCTTAATAATATTGTTAATAAATTCGGTCACCTTAATATTATTAGTGGTGGCGATTTTAACGCCAGAACCTATGATTTGAATAAATACGAAGAATACTTTTTTCTTTTTCTTTTTTTTAAAGGGGCGGGTCAACAACAGAGCTTTCTCTGGGTACTACCGGCTTCGTGAAAGTGTTCTCTCGCTATAGACAACACAGCCCATAACCAAACAGTGAACTGTAGAGACTCGTAGGAAGAGAAAATCTAAGGGGTACCACTGGACTCGAACCTGGGACCTCTGCGTGAGAGTCTAACGCGCTACCACTGAGCTAATCCCTTCCCTACCCCACATATTTGAAAATATCATCTTTGTGTTTTGTCGATTATCTTTTGATAAAAAAAACAAATAACGTACTGTCAGATCCTCTGGTGATACTAATCAAGTTTAAACTTTCTATGATTTTTCGTTTTTGAGCTATGCTGTTCACATACATACACATACACACACACACACACACACATACAGACCATTTGCTAAAAACCACTTTTTTGGACTCAGGAGTCTTCAAAACTTCAAAACGGATATTTCCGGTGAAAACTCGATATCCAAAATTTGACACGATTACAATACTTCCTCTTACTAGGGAGTAAGAGAAAGTAAAAAAGTGGAAAATCATTCAAATCACGGAAGATCACAGTCTCTTTGTTTTAATTGGCCGTTCACCAAGTGACTATTCAGCTAATTATATCTACTTATCACCTTTAGGCGGTAATATTGTGAATTTAGTTTGGATAACTCTAGAAATTGTTGGTTCCACGGAGCTGGAAAGCATCAGAGATATTTTTCCGTGATAGCCTGCTTTTTTTTTTCGTGGTCATCGATTGGTTTCGGGTGTTCGCCCAAATCATTAAAATGTTTTTATCAAAACAGTTTGATAACACGGACTTGCACAGAGCCAATTTAGTTGATCGACTGGTGTTTATCTTCTGTTTAGCATGTGATCCAAATCTAAAAATGTTCCCACTTGCTTTAAATTTCAAAATTAGAGTTATAATGGGATCTGAATCATTAAGATTCGTGAGGATACGAAGAACCAAGGATCCGGATCATTAGTCACTCCTTACCTAGGCCAAACTAGGGAGGGAGAATTCCATATAAAAGAGAGAGACGAGCTAGCCATGAAGAGAACAGTTTAGGAACAGTTCTATAATAGTTATCGACACCAGTCAGTTAACATCATTCTACATACTTTCTAATACTCAGCCAGCCTTCTCTTTCTTGATTATTCTCTCGCTACCTTCATTCTCTGAGTGAATCATTTAACAATGTAAAGTCCCTTGCAGTTTGAGTTTTTATTTCATTATATCAGTGTCCATACATATCGTTTATTTATTCTCATTCCGAAAATTATCTCTCTGTTTCTCTCCTTCTCATATCTACCACAGAGATATGCAATCCACTTCCGACCTCTTTTTACCCCAAGTTTGGATCTCTTTTTACCTATCTAAATGTTGAAAATGTGGATGCGTCCGTAATGCTGGATAACATCTGGTATTTTATTCATCGTAGCATGCATATTTATATTGTTTGTGACCGGTTTCGGACTTCCATTCATCGTCAGAGCAAATTCACCAAGTTCATGTAGAGAGTTCATTTCATCTTAATGTTTCGTTACACTCACACTTGTTGGTTGTGTATATGTGAGGAGGTTATTTACTATGTGTGTGTGTGTGTGTGTTTAATAAATTATTATTATTAAATGTGGTTATTATGAAGTATGATTAGACATTAGAAAATAGTGTATAATAAATAGCCTGTTGTGGTGGTTGGTTCCGCAGAGTGGAAAGCATCAGAGACATTTTCCGTGGTAGCTTGCTTCATTTTGTGGTCATAGACCGGTTTCGGGCGTTCGCCCATCTTTAAGATGCATTTGTCAGACACTATGATAACACAGGCTTGCACAAAGCAATTTCAGTTTAAACACTGACTGGTCTTTTTAATTTTATTTTAAAACTAAACTCTTAAACTAGGTCAAAGGGACCTATGGTCATGGAAGCTGGGTGGGAAAGGAACACGTATTTTGGTTATTAAAGGGGCAAATTTTCCTTAAAATGGAAACAACACGTGGGGGTTTAATTCTCCCTCCAACAACAGAGTTTAAAAATTAAACTCCCCACGTATAGTTTCCATTTTAAGGAAAATTTGCCTCTTTAACAACCCAAACACGTATTTTTTTCCCACCCAGCTACCATGACCGTGGGTCCCTCGGACCTAGTTTAAGAGTTTAGTTTTAAAATACAATTAAAAACCCCAATCTGTGTATAAACTGAATTTGCTCTGTGCAAGTCTGTGTTGCCACACTGTCTGACAAAGGCATCCTGAAGATGGGAGAACCCCCGAAATAGGTAATGACCACAAAATGAAGCAGGCTACCACGGAAAATATCTCTAATAAATAGCATGTTTTGAAGAATTCTAATTCTTCTTTGAAGAAATCTAATTGTAATAACTATTTAATACGTAATAATAATGAAATTAATTTCTAAATCCTACCAGTCTTTCATATCGGATGATTTATTTGTCGAATTTTACGGATTTTATTACTTTCTCTTACTCCTAGTAAGAGGAAGTATTGTAATCGTGTCAAATTTTCGATATCGCGTTTTCACCGGAAATATCCGTTTTGAGGTCCCCTGAGTCACCACAAAGTGGTTTTTAGCGAATGGACCGGTTGTGTGGTTTGTTGTGTGTGTCTGTGTGTGTTATGTAGGTGAAGCGCTAGCTCAAAATAACGTAAAAATCGTAGAAAGTTCAAACCTGCTGGAATATTTACGTTTAGGTAAGCACCTGGGATCTTCGGTGACGTTATTGCGGCAATATTCTCACGGAAGTACCAAGCTTTACTAGTTTTGTTTTTTTCCGTGTTGATGACTACACGATTTTCCAAAAATGGCTCCCAAAAAAAAACGAACATTGTTCTTTACTTGTAAAATCAACACATACAAAGAGCTACACCTTTTATTTGAAACATTTCTCCAGGAAAATTCATTTAAGGGCACTTCTGGGGAGGGGTGGGGTTAGGTTTTCATCTTAACTGCTGTTTCAGTATATTAGACAATTCTGTCATCTAAATAATGTTAATTAGAAATAAATATGTTGTTGAAATTCCGAGTTTGAAAAAAATAGATAACCGGAAGTGCGTTTTTACTGAAATATAATTTTCAGTTTTCTGGTATTTTCTCGAAAATGGCTCCAACGATTTTCTTTAAACCAGAGTTGTTAACTATGCATATAAAGAGCTACAACTTTTATTTGAAACTGTTCCCCTGATAAATTCATTTAAGGGGACTTTTGGGGGAGGGGGGTTATGTTTTTCTTTAAAATGCTATCACAGTTGATTATACAATTCTGTCATCCAAATTGAAATAACTAGAAATTAATATATGACCCAAATTCCTAGTTTCAAGGAAATTAGTAAACCGGACAGTTTTACTGGACAGTGTTTTCACTTGTCGACGAATTTCATTAAATTTGGTACACTAACTATAAAATTTGTCAATTATAATTTTGAGTACTGGAGTGAGAGAATGTTGTGTGAGTGTTTCACACCAGATTTTATTAAATAATAGTGTCAATACTATTTTTTAATATTTATTATAAGTTAGAATTAATTGTCCTTCATCTGCAAAACATAGTCATAATTCGTATATTTATAATGCAATACATTATTGGCTTAATAACAAACGTTTCGAAGCAAAACGTAATCTTAGAAATAAAACACTTAAAAATCGTAAGATTAATAAATTTCAATCGACTTCTTTATAAATGTATATTAAAGAGAAGAAAGCATTATATTAAGACAATTAAAAATTAGAAATGAGATTATATTAATTTAATTAAATCGACCTTAAAAAAAATAATATTTTTAAAGGCCAAAGGATTTATTTGGCAAGTTGTTCGTAATTTATCCATTAAAAATTCTGAACCTTCCGCTGCAATTAGTATTGCATCCATCTGGATGACTTATTTGCTATGGAGGAACTTATGAATAGAATAAATAAAAATAAAGCTACTGAAGCACCCGTACCAAATTATATCCCTAATGAAGCTTTTAAGTATTTACCAACAAATTGGACTCACTCTTGCTTATTTTTTTTTTCTTTCATATAATTTGTATTGAAGTCGAAATTCCGCACTTAAAGGCTCAAATAAAAATTAAATTAATTTTCAATAAAAAGCCCGAAATGATCTATGCAACAGATTATGTAATATATATATATCTTTGGGCGAATTAATAAATATAAATTGTATCCTAATATATCCTTGTAAAATATTTAATAATTGTAAAGTAGGGAGTTTTTCCAATGTACCTATATATTTATAAAGTTGGGTTTTTTGAAGGTTAAAAGGCACAAGAGAAACAGTTAGTTGAGTCAGAGATACCTGGCGTACCCCTATCATTATATTTATTTAGGACAAAGGGAATTTCCCTCTTCTCACTTTCTCCGGGGTGGAGGTAGAATATATAAGGTAGACCCTTTTAGAGAGAGGGGAGCAGTTCAAAATTTTGTACCATAAAAAGAGTGAAGTCCGTCATTAGAAAAAGCCATGCTACAGTAGTGAGTGGTGGAAGTGCCGCAAGAAACCCGACCTTCTCCAAGTCAGAAAATATGTAAGTTTTATAAAAAGCAGTTTTTCCTGAATGACAAGACAATTATGTACTTTGTAATGCAATATTGTATTTATTTATTTTTAATATATTTATATTGTTTTTTAATTATATATTTTTTGAATCTATATATTAATTTGTTTTTTCATTCTCTCCAAGTTCTGTATAAAACATAGACCTCACGAGATCCCTTTAGAGAAGATTTCAAATATGAATTATAATAATTAATTATTATCGTATTTAATTACCCCCACCCCCCAATACCAATAATGTTATAATTAAGTTGAGGCGGTCCAATTGATCACAGAGGAACAAATGGATTTTCGCTCAGGTTGAGGCTGTATTGATGAAATGTTCACCCTTTTGGCTGTTTTAAATATTAAATTAAGATTTAATAGGTGATAAAAATTTTTGAAATATTTGTCGATCTTTCTCGACCGATTCCACATAATCATCTTTGGAATAAATTTTTTAACGAGGCATAAGTCCTAAGATAATCCGGATATTGAAACTGCTTTATGATTCCGTCCAAATGTTTATTGATAATAAGTTTAAACAATCTGTTATGATAAATGTCATCACTGGAGTCCTACAAGGCGAAGTCCTTTCCTCCTCTCTTATAAAATTTTTCTGTATGCTATATTGTTGAATATTTTGTTAAGTGGGATGCTGACGATATTAAAACTCAGAGTCACTCTTGGCATTATACCCGGTTTAAACTTAAAATACTGGATAATTATTGGAATAAAAATGGTTTAAAAATAAATAAAAATAAAACTGTTGTAGTTCCCATTAAAAAGTCGGGCATATTAAAACCAATTAAAGATTTTTACTTAGGAAATACATGTAATAAATTATAAAAGAACTATAATTATATGATGAACCTTTTCATTCATTATGTAAATTTGTTAATTCTGTTAAGCTATTTTTGCATAACAAGTTTCCTGGCTATTCTCTGAATTTTCTGACTATATTAAAATAAGACTAAATGTGACAGTTGGAACTGGACAATGTACCTGCTCGGTTGTTTAATATTGAGTATCCCCCTTCTATGGGGCTGAAGTTAGGGCCTTCCATACGCGGAGTTGTTGGAACGGATCCTGGTTAGATTTATTAAGCGCTTGTTATACTTGCCGAAATCAACTACTGACATTTTATATTCGGCTTGAGACCGGCAGGTACGAATCAAACTTAAAATATTTAAAAGTCTTTAAAACGGTGGTCTAAGCACCTTTTTAGTTAGAAAATCGTTTTTGTAGGATCTGTTAAAATAGATTAATTGAGCTACATAACAATGTAAATATATCCCTTAAACTGGGCTTCATATTTGCGCCCTTAGATTACATAAATAAATAGGAATAAATAAATCAAAAATTCATTATAATTTTTTTCTCATATAATATATGTAAGCAAACTTCTCTTCTATAAGGTTATAATGGATGTGATAGGTATGGAGTTGATATAAAAGGAATACTTGGTTAACACTGGTTAACTGATATATTAATAAATAGACACAGACTGCCTGGACTTTACAATGGATGAATGTTTAAGGTAGAGTAGTATGAGAATGACACATAGCGATTGGATGTACTGAACTGATTTCAACTGTGTTTCTTATGGACTGTCCGTCGCTATATTTAATACAGCTTCTCTCACACCAGTCCGGAGAGTGGTTGAGCTTCTCTTGCTCTCTTTGGTTGCTGAGCTTCGCATTGGTTGCTGTTACAGGGTTTACCCTATAAATAAATAAATTTCATTGATTTGATATCAATAAATTGTTTTTTTTTTTTTATAAATAAAAATATCGTCATAATCAGCATTTTATTATTCAAAGGAATTAATGAAAAGATATAATAATATCATTTTTAATTTAATCATTTTTTTTTTTTTTTTTGTTTCAGACATGTTTTATACAGCCAGAGATTTAATTGAAAAGTATAGCAATGATACGAGTAAAATTGTAAAATTATGGATGGGCCCAAAATTAATTGTATTTTTGGGTGATTACAAACATATTGAGGTAATTACCTTCATTTTTTTCGTTTAGTAATTTACTTATTTATGATTTTTATCTTCTTTTTTTTTTAATGAGACATTACCAAAATTAAATGAAATTAAACAAAATAGTTCTCATAAGTATGGGTGAATGTTAGTTTAGTGGTTATGAGTATGGACTTGTAAACTGGGAAGACCCCAGATCGAATCTCGTGTATAACTGCTAAATTTTATATTTGTTTAAAAAATGTTAATCGGTAAAGTATGTGCTTTCGCTCCCTTCCACGACAGCTAATTTAGTAGTTAATCGTGAATCCCGCCTGGAAAATTAGGCATTTTACTGTAGACTGTATTTCTCGTAAATAAAGTGAGTTATTAGTCTTAAAAGAGGAAATAATACGTGTTTAGAACTTTGAGAAATCATAAAAAGAGTGTCTCAGCAGCGTAAATCCAGCATTGGCTAATTACTGTTTAAAAAAGGTCTTAAGTCCTTAATTGATATTACAAGTTATATTAGTATTGTTGCGAAACAACTGCGTCAAATTTGTCCAGTGATTTTTGTTAAATTTATCTTCGAATATTCTGTCCAAAATATAGTTTCCTTCGGATATTAAACCAAAATGTCTAAAATGTGCTATTATTTAAAGGAATTCCTAGCCCCCAATCCTTGTCGGGATCGGATTTCCTATAATTGAGGACTTTATTAGCTCTGATTTCAACAGATTCTTATGTTTCCTCGTTTTTTAAAAGAAATGTCTTTAGCCTATCCTTAAGGTCTCTGCTAGCGGAACATACAAAGTATGGAAGCTTCTACTTCTGGTATTGCTTGACTGTTAGCGTTCAAAGTGACTTCCATTGTTTGTGAGGCTTGTCCCTGTCCAATAGAAATCGTTTAGTTTCAAGCTCTTTGTTGTTTTCTTGAAATTCCCAAAACCAGTCAGTTTGCTCGACCGGCTTTTCTCGTGGTTACCTTCTAATAAACATTTGTCCGGAGTTTTATAACCGACTAGGTTTTCCTCGTCTTCTATTTCACTCCGTATTCTACTTCCTTACTATCTCCGGCCATCTTTCTGGTGGCATCCTTCTGAGGTGTGCATACCATTTCAATTTTCTTTTTACTAATCTCTCATTCATTGTCTCCTTATCCTTCATTTCCTTCTTTATATCCTCATTTCTTAATCTATCTCTTCTTGTGGACTATAATTATGAACAAGAAGCAATTTCTTGTAATTTGAAATAAATGAAGCAGTGTAGTGCGCCAGGTCTATTTAGCCAGTTGCTTAGAAGTTAAGAAAATAGAAATGAAATCTAGTGCTTACAGTGCATTCCATTCAAGGGATACAGTCATTAATAGGAAATACAGTTGAAAGCATACGATAAGCATTTATTGTCAGCTTATTCACAGTAAGCAGATACATTTCTGTTTACTAAAAATAGCAAACTAAAATAGAGTACAAATACTTCTATGTCTAATCGGAAAACATATTTGCTAAATTTAGTAAGAAATATAGCTTATTGGTAAGAGAATTACTTCTTTTATATACTTACCCAGCGCTTCCCTTCTACCGGGTTGCCGTCAGGTAAAATTGTCCCTCCAGAGATCGCTCTCCCATCATTCACCTTCTGGCAGTCCTCTCCCAACCATCTGCTCTTCTGAATCGTCTTCCCCTGGGGCTGGTTTTCCTCGCCTTCTATTTCTCTTTGCATTCCACTTTCTTACTCCTCATTCCATCTCCGGCTATCTTTCTGGGGGCATCCTTCTGAAGTGTCCATACCATTTTAATTTTTTTTTTTACTAATCCCTTATTCATAGTCTCCTTAACCTTCATTTCCTTCCTTATAACCTCATTTCTTAATCTATCTTTCCTCGTTTTTTCGAACATCTCCTCCAATAATCCATTTCTACAGTACTTATTTCTGCGCAAACTTTCCTTGTAGTAGACCAGGTTTCTGATCCATATGCGAGAATTCCTTCTATTATTGAGTAGAAGATTCGTTTATTATTATTTTTTGATTGATTGACAGAGATTGATTCCAAAGTACTAGGAAACCGCCTTTCGGGCCTGACCACTTCTAACCCGCACTTCCTCTTCTCAACCTCCCTCCTTTTCTCTCTTCTCAACCTCCCTCAAACCGAACCCAAGGACTTAAAACACTTAGTACCTCTGCATTTTTCCCGGTCCTCCAATTAGAGTGAATATAAGAAATCGTACTTCCTACTACCAGCGTTTACTTTGTCTTATTATAATCTATCTTCATTCCCCAACTTGAATATGAATCCTTCAGCTTTCTCATCATCAGTTCTAGATCCTCTTTATCCTGGGCTATAACCACCTTGTAATCAGTAAAGAATAAAGTACAAAGGTGTTCGTCATCAATCTGCAAACCAATATCTCTACCCTCTATGAGCCATGCATACACCGGCCCTATCTATCCAGGTAGATTTTAAATAACGTGGGCGACAGGCAGCACCCCTGTTTTAGGCCCTTGCAGGTTTGGAATGTTCTGGATATTTTTTCTCCCTGCTTCAAACAATATACATTATCTTATCAAAAGAATTATATAGAAATGCAATCTAAAGAAATAGACAAAAGGTAAAATATTAGCTAGCAATTGCTGAAAGGTATGGCCTTATAAGTAAGTTATCAGTACATCAGTCTGTACTCAAATCATAAACTAACTGGATTCATTCTCCACTCGCTAAATACAAATTCAGCCGCCCCTCGCTACGTTTCATTATAGCTCCAAAGTCCCTAAAAAACTAGGCTTCACTTTACTTGAATTTCCTTTCCTTTTTATATTGTAAAATAAAGGAGATATCAATTTTTACCATTCCTGAAAAAATAATTCAATATTTTATTAATTGATAATGTAACATTAATTGTTAAGAATTTATTTACAGACAATTTTATCTAGTCCGGATGCATTGGAAAAAGATCCATTATATAATATCATTGGATTAACCGGAAATGGAATATTCGTTAGAAATGGTAAGTAAATCTTCAAAAATTTTATTTAAAATCTTCATTTTTCCAATTTTGTAATTATTAAAAATTGAAAACTTTTGTAGGGGTAGTGAACCCCCACCACTCATCCACTCTAGCGGAGAGAAACAGCTCCTCTCCTCTCTGGCCGAGCCTCTCCTCTCTTTGCGAGAGGGGCTGTTTCTCTCCGCTAGAGTGGATGAGTGGTGGGGGTTCACTACCCCTACACTTTAGACAAAGTTATAAATATTACAAAAAACAAATTATAAATATTTAATTCATATTAATAATTTTTGTTTTTTTTTATATTAATTCTAGGTATTGATTGGAAAGATTTACGCAAACCATTAAATAAAACTTTAAATAAAAAATTAATTGAATCAAATATAGATAAGTTTGATAGTATTGCAATGACATTTTGCAAGGTTATAGAAAAATTTAGCAATACTGGGCAAAAATTTGATATAAAAAATTACGCAACAAATTATTCATTGGATGCTTTAGCAGGTTAGTTGATTAATTGATTAATTGATTGAAAGTTGTAATTGATGGCCGGCTATACTTATATGTCCTCCGTTAAACGTCTCGAAAAACAGGATTATTGTAAGGCGTGATGAGTTTATATTAATAGAAATTGCAGCTTATGTAGGAAATCGTTCCGAATGGTACGATTCCTGCCGAATGATATTTGGAACATTTAGTGTTACAGTACGTAACATAATTAATAAATTCTAAATTTAAACAACAAAATTATACAAAATAAACTGTAAAAATCTGTTGTGAAACACACACACACACACACACACACACACACACAATTATCTCTTATTGCAGTTTACAAAATTGTAATTGAAATTGTGTAGTTAGATTAGATTCAAGCGGGGAGTACGAGCCTCATTCCACTGTAATAAGAGGTCTATAGTGGATAACCTAAAATATAGCACATCCCTCAGCTTCACCCCTAAGCCTTACAAAGCTGAGAGCGGCTCCGTCATGAAGCTCATGGCTTCGGGATTACTTATCCCCAGCTGAAGAAACCTTGTTCTCGCCAGGCCGGTACACTCACAGAGGATGTGTGTCGGGGTTTCCTCCTCAGTCTTGAAGTCTCGGCATAACGCGTTATCCGCAAGTAACAAGTGTGTATGTGCCTATTCAGCTTACAATGCCCTGTTAGTAGACTCACGATTAGCCTAATATCCCTTCATCTATGACTCAGTAGATCCCTGATAAATTTAGCAAACATCTCTTGATAAAGAGATTCCTGCCTCTGTCTTGGTGTTCTCTCCTACGAGTGCAGACGCTGAGCTTCTAGCCAACCCTTGATAGAAATTTGAATAGGCTCTTGGACACCCGCAGAAGGGTTCGGAGCCTTTAAAGCTATCCTACGAACCCTCCCTCACCAGGGCATCCGCCCTCTCATTGCCCAGAAACCCCGTATGTCCCGGCGAGTACCCAGGCGAGTGTCAGCTTGTCCCGAGCACCCACCTCGGTTAGGTCAGTTAGGCTATCCAACACAAGTCTTGGGAACATTTGGTGTAAAGAAACTGCGTTCAGGGCTGCCTGACTGTCGGAGTATATGGCCACTCTCTTATCCTGTAAACCTTGCCTTATAATCTCCTTAGCGCAGAGCTGTAGCGCCACAACTTCAGCCTGAAAGACTGTGGCGTACTTCCCTAGGCTGACATTAATCTTAGCTTAGGCCTGCCACCAAAGACACCAGCTCCGACCCTAGCCCGAGTTTTGGAGCCGCCTGTATACCACACCGGGCTTACCGAACATAGGGAGGTCACCGTCCCGTAGCCTCTGTTCGGTATGACAATTTGGAAGCATTCCAAGTAGACGGCCAGCCTTAAATTTCCTCAATCTGCCTCTGGTTACTACGATCATGCCTAGAGGGGATGGATGGTGGCCTCTGCAAGAGCCTATGGATTCCCATTCTGACTTTAATTTTTTAGTTAGTAAACCAAATTTAATAAATTCTTCGGTGTTTATATGGAGCAAGCCGCAAAAACCTAAAAAAATGTAACTGTTCAGTAAAAACGCACTTCCGGTTTACTAATTTTCTTGAAACCCGGAAATTTAAAAAATCTTTATATGTCTAATTAGTTTTGTATAATAGGTAGAACTGTATAATCAACTGTGATAGCACTATAGAGAAAAACGTAATTTCACTCCTCCCGCCAAAAACCCCTTAAATGGTTTTACCAGGAGAAATGGTTTTAAATAAAAGTTGTAGCTCTTTATATGTGTAGTTAATATTATAAGTTTAAAGAAAATCGTTTCGAACCGTCGAGAAAAAATTAAAAAGCTAAAAGCGATCTTCAGCAAAGTAAACTTCCGGTCATCCGATTTTCTTCAAACTCGGAATTTCAACAATACATTTAATTATAATTTATATTACTTAGATGGCAGAATTGTATAGTAAACTGCTATTAAAAAAAGCAACCCCACCACTCCTCAAAAAGTACCCTTAAATGAATTTTCACGCAGAAATGTTTAAAATAAAAGTTTATTCTGAAGTCTCCTGATAGCAGTATAACGAAATATTAAGTTCGAAAATTCTATGATTTTTTTTTTATTAGGAGCTATGTCTGTTTATTTAATATTTCATTTTCTTAAATATTTTATAGGGAAGGGATTAGCTCAGTGGTTTGCGCACTGGGCTCCCACGCGGAGAACCGGCTTCGAGTCCAGCTGTGCTGCCCTCAGTTTTTTTCTTCCTAGGAGTTCCTACAGCTCACTGTCCAGTGTATTGTACAGTGTTGTCTGTAACTCTGACAATACTGGCCGGAGGCCGGCAGTGCACTGAGAAGGCTCCGGGGGCCAATGACCAAAGATGTTGACGCGCCTTAAATTAAAAAAACAAAAAACAAACTATGTATTAAATAATTAGTACTTATTCATTTTTGGTATTTCTTACTCCTAAATAAGTGGAAGTATTGTAACGTGCCAAATTTTCGATATCGACTTTTCACCGGAAATATCTGTTTTGAGGTCCCCTGAGTCCAAAAAAAAAGTGTTTTTTTAGAAAATGGTCTACGTATGTGTATATGAACAGCATAGCTCAAAAACGAAAAATCGCAAAAAATTCAAACTTGATATTCCGTTTAGGTATCGCCATGGGATCGGACAGTAGGTTATCTGACAAAAATTCCTCAACCGGAAATACCACTTTACTAAAGATTTTTTTTTTCCACTTTTTTGCGATTTTCTCAAAAATAGCTCCAACGATTTTCTTCAAACTTGGTATATTAACTAAGCATACAAAGATCTATAACTTTTATCTGAAAACATTTTTCTGGAAAAATTCATTTAAGGGCACTTTTGGGGAAAGGTGTGGTTAGGTTGTCCTATTAGGTGAGGAGATTAGGTTTAGGACCTTCGGCCGGAATAGGATATCGGTAGAGGATCTTAAGCTGTGTCCTTTTAAGGTTTTGGTCCGATTTGTTCGGTCTGTGGTGAAACTTAGATGGTTAAACCCTGGGCCTGGATTTTTGTTCTAGTCCCAGTGGTAGGTATTCTTTAGGGGTAGCTATATGGGCCCGAGGGGGCTTTGGATAGCGTAGGGTTTACTTCCCTCCCCTTTTGTGAATAATAATAATAGGTTGTCCTCTAAAGTGCTATTTCAGTTTACTATACAATTCTGTCATTTGCAGAATATTAATTAGAATTAAATGTGTTTTTGAAATTCCGCTTTTGAAAAAAACTGTATGAGTGGAAGTATGTTTTTACAGAAATGTATTTTTCAGTTTTCTGTTGTTTTTTTTGTTTTTTTGAAAACGGCTTCAACGATTTTCTTTAAACTAGGTATGTGAACTACACATATAAAGAGCTACTTTTATTCTAAATATTTTCTTTTGGTGAAGTCATTTAAAGGGACTTTTGGAGGTTATATTTTTCTCTAAAGTGTTATCAAAATTGATTATACAATTCTACCATCCAAACAAAATTAATTAGAAATAAATAGATATCCAAAATTCCGAGTTTTATGATAATTAGTTGTAAATCGGAAGTGCGCTTTTACTGAACCGGTTTTTTCAGTTTTCGACGAACTCCGACGAATTCAATTAAATTTGGTGACACTAATTATAAAATTTGTCAATTACAATTTTGAAAACTGGAGTAAAAGAAAGTTGTGTGAGTGTGTCACACAAGGTTTTTTATTTATTTTTTTTGTTCAAACAATGAGAGGCCTCAATTTTTCATTCCAATACATATTATTGAATAATAATTCAATGTTATTCATTACTGAATCGGTCTCGCCATCGTTTAGTGTGTTTTTCTCTTCCTAACTCCTCATTCAGATTCACCACCTCATTTTCAGATTCTGAATTTTCTTCTTTGCTGTACTTCTGTTCTCCTGAATCATCTTTCTTCGAAAAAGTTCCCTCACGTCATTTCTTTTAACTTTTCGATACCTCATTTATCACATCCAACCAGTTATTTTGTCTTTTGTATTTCATAATATTATCTTCTGATGTATCAACCAGATGAAAAATCTTCCGAAGAAAATGATTCTTCTTCCTTCAATGTTTCATAAAATCTTTTAAGTTGGATTCAACCTTTTCAAGGTACACTTCAAATTAAAAAAAAATAAGTGAATTTATCCAATTGGAAAAGGAAATAAATACAATTGTACCCAATGCTACGCCGTTTTATTTACGGCAAACACAAATTAAAAGTAAAATTTTTTTTATAGTCTTTTTAAAAAATTTAAATTTTAATAAAGTTGTTAATTTCTGAAATAGGAAACAAACGAAATAATCTTCTTTTAAGCCAATATTTATAAATTTCAAATTTTTTTTAATGGTCTCATTAAATACTTATTTAATTGAATTTTATTTTAACTTATAATAATATCTACGTAAATAAAATGTCCAAAGCAAAATTGAAATGATAATTAAACTGAGTTTTAATAATTAAATCATAATCTTAACAAAAATAATTCTTGTATTTAAAAAACAAAAATAGTTTTCAACAATTATCATACTAGTCGTTCACTTGTTTGATTTTGCCCTCAGCTGACCTTGATAGTCTACTTAATCGTCTCAAGGTTAGGAGTGGCTAGTCAGCTTTTCTTAATGACCTCAATTCTTCATAAACGTTTGTTTCCACTTTCAATTCTTAAAAAATTACTCATTCTTCGACTTATTCATCTTCTTTAATCTTCTATTCTTATTTATTTGTCATCTAAATTTATGATATTTCTTGAACTTACTTTCTTTTTAAAATACGTACTTCATTATTGTCTTCTCTTATTCCAATATTTCTTTATTCATTCGCTCATCTTTATATCCATCTATGTAATAGAATCCTCAGAGAGGGGTCTAAAGCAGTGAGGGAGACAGGGAGATAAAAATTTAGAGTCTCACTTGCTACTTAGGCCAGACTAGAGTGGGAGACTTTGTTTAAATTCAGCTGCGCTAGCCCTACATGGGAAAGTCTTTAGGACAGTTTATATGGCAGTTACAACGCGTCACCAACCTTTCTCTTCACTCACGCCAAATCTCTCGCTACCAATTTCTATATTCATGTAAAGTCCTGGCAGTTTGTGTTACATTTCTCATTATACAATGTTCAGCATTATTTCCAGTTTATATCTTCTTATAAACCCAATTCTCTCCTTCTCATATGCCATTATAATCTACTTTTCTTAGTCATTCTTTATCCATTCCGGAGCGTCCCTCCCCCCTCCTCCCAAAGTGGGATTACTCATATTTTGTAAATATGTGAATGATAGTAAATATGATATTAAATAGTTGCTGTAATGACATAGCAATGTCAAAGCCTTCACAAAATATAACAAAAGGAAAGAATAATTTATAACTAGTGGCCTCACAGCCGGCCGCTGCCTTTTCAATACAAAGGTATCAAAGACAAGCACCGATAAATCCCTGTCTATTGAACAGAAGCCACCTGGTCTTTGAAAGTCGCCAATGGGCGACCAAATCTGGCCACTGAACTGAATCACTGGTCGCCGACCTAACCAAGGTCGCACAAGGTCGCACGCTACTAGAGATGTCTTAGTTTACAGCACACTTGTCAGTGTGGGACTTCGCCCCACTCGAAGAGAGGATCATTATATCATTCATCATTATACGAGTAGTCACATCATTATATCAGTATCATTTTACAGCAGCAGTTATACTTGAGTTCCGAGGCGTCCCTATGCAAGGTTTCACTTACAATTTATTATTTTCATAGTAGTGCATATTAGTTTATTTATTTTCATCAATTAAATTATTTGTTATTTAACTCTTAAAATTATTTATTTACTTTTATCAAATCATATTAATTGTAATTACCATTACGCTCATTCAAATTATTGTAAAAACATATTCTATTTTTATAAGTTCAGTGTTAGTAATTCAAGCAAACTAGCTTCCGCCTAATAAATCCCTCTTCAAGATATCTAACTTCATACCTCAGGAATCACAATTGATTCCACTACATTGCTCTAAAATAATTTTTAACTAAATTTGCTCAGTGCAAGTTTATGTTATCAAACTTTTTTGACAAAAACATCCTGATGATAGGCGAACGCCCGAAATTGGTCCACCACAAGATGATCACAAAAAAGAAGCTGGTTGTCATGGAAAATATTTCTGATGAATAGGTATCTATCTCTGATAGGTGTTTGTAGTATATTTAAATAGTAGGTATACTATTTAAATATACTACGTTTATGACCGTCGTTTTCAACAAAAAACACGAAAAAACTGAAAAAAAACAAAAAAACAACAACAAAAATCCCTACAGTAAAATCACACTTTCGGTTAATGGATTTTGGCGGCAAACTCGATGTCAGATGCGGTAATAATACCTTCTTCTTCTTCTTTTCGGCTCTACAGTCCGAAATGGACTTTGGCCTCCCAAACAGTTCCCCTCCAGACACCCCGGTCATGCGCCTGCCTTCGCCATTTGACCACTCCAATCCAGTCCAAATCTGCTTCCAGATCATCAATCCAGCGCTTCCTAGGGCGCCCCTCTTTTTCTCTTTCCAGTAAAATTCTCTCCCATTACCTTCTTTGCCATTCGGTCATCCTCAAGTCTCATCACATGCCCCAGCCAACTGATTCTTCTGGCCTTTATAAATCGAATTATATCTTCATGCGCAATTAGTTCATCCAATTCCTGATTATTTCTAATGCGCTATGTTTCTTGCGTGCGAAGGGGACCAAAGATACGCCTGAATATCTTCCTTTCGAAAATTCACAAGATTGCTTCATCAGCGCTCTTAAGTGTCCATGTTTCTGCTCTATAACAAACTCGAGGCCTAACTAGTTGACTTATATAGTTTCAGTTTTGTTGGCTTTGAAAGAAGGGACGATTTTAACAGTCTAACGAGGCCGTAATATGTTCTATTTCCTGCCATTATTCTTTTTTTCTTATTTCTTCGGTTACCTTATTGTCACTGTTTATTTCAACCCCAAGGTACGCGAAGGGTTGAACGGCTTCAAACTTCATGACTCTAAAGAGCATATCACTCACTATTCTTGCCTCGGATGCAAGACACTACCATATATTTTGTCTTCGTTTCATTAATCATTAGACCAACCTTTCTGCTTTCTTCATCAATTCCAAACAAAATTTCTTTTAGAGCCCGTTCACTTCTTCCCAGACATACTAGGTCATCAGCATACCCAAGAACTTGAGTAGCTCGATGTGCCAGACTGCCTTTTGGGTCGGTTTTTAGCAAGGTTTTAGGGTGAAGAGAATCGCAGGGAGAGGGCGTCTCCTTGTCTTACTCCGCCGTTGAACTGGAACTCTTTGCTTACTTTATTTCCAACAAGCACTCGGCCCCTGGTGTGGAGCATGGTCAATTTAATGAGGTTGATTAATTTTTGAGAATACCAAAATGCTTTAAGGTGTAATGTGATAACAAGGAGTGATAACAGAAATATATAATTTTTAATTATAAAAATTATAACTAGTGGTGCCAGCCAGACGCAATTATTCAATACAATAGCTGCGGTCAGTGCACGGTCAAAGGACCGCCCGCCAAAGACACACCGCTTTCACAAGGGTCAACAAATCACTCAAAAGACCGACCACCTGTCCTTTGATAACTACCATCACCTCGCCACACCTGTTCACCGGCCTATTCAAAACCTAGGGTCAACACACGGCAATAAACTAAACACTCTAAAGACCGAACACCTGGCTACAATCCTTTGATAACCGCCAACACCTGTTCAAGAACTTTGGTCAACACACGGCAAGAGATGTTTTAGTGTGACCCGTAATTACAAGACTTGTCAATGTGTGGGGATGGCAATATAAGGCATCTCTACAGGAAGTGGGAGGATTATTCTTCAGTATTTCATCAGCGTAACATCAAGATTCTATCAGTGACATAATTCTTACATCGGAGCGCGTCCCTATCTAAGTATTTAAACATATATTATTTATCAATCATTATAGTTGGTGCATTCTAGTTACAATTTAAATCATTTTAAATTAATTGTAGTTTATCTTTTCAAACGTTTAATTTATTGTTAAAATATACATATATCTATTTTCGTAAATTCGTAATTCATATTCCGAATAACAACTCTCTAAAATCTCTTAACTAACTACCAACTATTCATCACATTATCACACCTCTCCAAGACATCTGAACCCATTACAAAGGCTATAATTAATTGGTTCCTATCTACTCGTGTAAGTGTTACGTGTACTGTTATGATGAGTGTACATGGTGTACTGAACTATGGTAACTTGGGGGGCGTTACTTCCCAAGCAGCTACATGTAACAGCTACCCCTTGCGGGGAAATAATACCTAAAGGGAATATAAATTTAAACTTCCTCTGCAGATTTTTCGCTTTTGAAATATTTTGTATACATACATACTTACACACACACACTCACACACGCACACACTTATAGACTATTCGTTAAAAACAGTTTTTTCTTACTCAAAACATGCATTTCCCGGTAAAAACTCAAATTTTGAAAATTTGACGCAATTGCAATTACATTCTCTTACTTACTGTAAAAAACCCGAAATTTCAAATATTTCAAATTTAAAGCATCATATTCATTAGTAAAATGTTATGAATGTGCTAGGGTCCGAATTAGGTATATATGCTAGTGTATATGGAATTTTCTTCTCACAAATAATTATTTAATTAACACTGATGAAGATATACGATTTAATTAATATTTTATCTTACAGTTTCAAATTTTGGACATGAAATCAATGAATTGGAAAATAATAAATACAATATTTCTAGTGTATTAAAAACGTAAGTAATTAAATTAAATTTTATTCTGATTTACTCATTTTTACTTTCTGTAATTGCTGTTAGAGGAAGTATTGTACCAGTAAGGAATACTTTTTACACTTTCGAATATTGAACTTCTTATATTAATACGCTAGTAAGAACATATTCTTAGTATGTTTGTAAGAACACATTCTTCGGTGATTATTTGTAACCAATTTTGAACCTTCTTTTATAACCTACAATTATTGATTATAATATAATATACAATGTGAAAGGAAGGGAATAGTTGAGTGGTTAGCGTACTGGACACCCACGCTGAGAGTTCACGGGTTCGAGTCAAGCTGTGCTGCCCTTAGAATTTTTCTTCGGGATAAGGAACCTCTACAGCTCACTATCCGGTGATGGACAGTGTTGTCTGTGACAAGAGAAAACTGTCCGGAGGCCAACAGTGCAATGAGAAGGCTCTGGGCGCCAATGACCATAGATCTTGACGCGCCTTAAATTAAAAAAATATATATATACAATGTAGGCGTTTGACCTATAAAATTCGGTCAGTTTTACTTTCTCTTATTGCTAGTAAGAGGAAGTATTGGGATCGTGTCAATTTTTCGATATCGAGTTTTCACCGGAAATATCCGTTTTGAGGTCCCCTGAGTCCACAAAAAATGGTTTTTAGCAAATGGTTTGTGCGTGCGTGTGTGTGTATCTGTGTGTATGCATGTATGTGAAGCGCTAGCTAAAATCGAAAAACCGTAGAAAGTTGAAACTTGATATTCCGTTTAGATATCACCATGGGATCTGACAGTAAGTTATCTGTCAAAATTCCTCAACCACTTTACCACTTTACTAGTTGTTTTTTTTTTTTACCTTTTTGCGATTTTCTTAAAAATGGCTCCAACTATTTTTTTCAGAGCTACAACTTTTATTTGAAACATTTCTCTGGTTCAGTTAAGGATACTTTTCAAGGCGGGGAGGGGTTACGGCTTCTTCTAAAGTGCTATTTCAGTTATTAGACAATTCTGTTATCTAATAATGTTAATTAGAATTAAATTTGTCGTTGAAATTCCGAGTTTGAAAAAAATTGGATAACCGGAATTGTCTTTACTTTACCATGTAACTAAATGATTTTTTTCACTTTTTCGCGATTTCTCAAAAATGGTTCGGACGATTTTCTTGAAACATCATATATAAACTACTCTTATAAAGATGTACAACTTTTATTTGAAACATTTCTCTGGGAAAATTCATTTAAGGGTACTTTTAGGGGAGGGATGGGTTTATGTTTTTCTCTAAAGTGCTATCATAGTTGATTATACAATTCTTTCATCCAAACCAAATTAATTAGAAATAAATAGATGACCAAAATTCCGAGTTTCAAGAGATTATTTGAAACATTTCTTTGGGAAAATTCATTTAAGGGTACTTTTAAGGAAGGGATGGGTTTTTGTTTTTCTCTAAAGTGCTATCATAGTTGATTATACAATTCTTTCATACAAACCAAATTAATTAGAAATAAATAGATGGCCAAAATTCCGAGTTCTAAGAAAATTAGTAATTCCGGAAGTACGCTTTTATTGTCAGGTATAATGGTAAAGGAAATTATGATTGTTAATGTGCGAATGATTATCAAATGATAAGGACACAAGAAACTGGCAGTCATTTTTTTTTTTGTTTGTTTAATTTACATGAATATTGGCGCCCGGATCCTTCTCAGTGCACTGCCGGCCGCCGTTCAGTGTACTCTCGTTACAGACAACACCATTCCATCACCGGAACGGTGAGTTGTAAGAGGCTCCTAGGAAGAAAAAAAAATCTAGGGGGCAACACTGGATCCAAAACCCTGGGACCTGGTTAACCTTACAATTTATATTTCATCGATTTATGAATAAGGAGAGCTGCGACAATGGAAGGTAGACTGCCAGAGCGAATAGTGGTGATGTTGGTGTTTGGTAGCGTGATGAATGTAAGCTTGATCGTGTTAGCTGTTAATGAGTCGCTTGATGAATAACGTTTTAGTTTAGAAATCATGCTTGTTCTAATGGTAATGTGTAGTGCTTGAAGTTGAGCGGCTTTTATTCAATTTCTCTTACCGCTAGAGAGTTTCTATGTGAGTGATTATCTCTAAAAATTGAAGCACATTCATTGTTGTGATAGGAGGGTGTAATGCATAGTTGAGGTGAGCTTGAAGAAGTAAGAGGTGGCGCCTTGATGCGGTTGCTATTGAGCACCGCTATTGTGTAGCGAATTTGCTGGCGATTCGTTACATTACTCTGGGATTGTTAAAAAAATAAATATATAATTTCATTATAGGTCTCTAGAATTAACCATTCAAATGATGGCAAAACCACAATATAATATCAGTTTAACATTAACGGAATTTACCAAAATGGGCAGAAAATTGAATAATTATAGCAAATTCTACTGGAATTTTACAAATGAGGTTTGTATATTGATAAATTATTTATTTTTAAAACTTTAATCGGACGTTTCGGACACCTTTAGTATCGTTTCTCGGGAACTGTTACGAAAGAATTGAGATTTGAAAGTTTGGAAATATTCAATGGACGTTGAAAACATTTAATGGATGTTGAAAAAGTAAAGATGTAAGTAACGTCGAATAACCTTTTAAAGATTGGAAAGATTTTGTCCTTTTTGCCCAAGCCAACAAATTTTTGCTTGTTGGATGATTAACAATGGCCAAACATAATTATTATTGTTTATATAAATTATTTTAGTTTTTTTTATTATTATTCATTTACTTCATTACTATTTTTTTTTTAATTTTTATTACACACAGTAACTATTATTATTTGGTATCCGTTAGAGTAAATTTAAATTTGGACAAGCTTTGTTGATTTTGATATAGAGGGCTACACATATGTACGCACAAATATACAGGAAAAATTCTCACCATAGCCACCCCACCTTCAACATTGTAACATTGCAATTTTAAAAGAAACTTTCTTGATTAAATTGTATAGAGTTAAGAGAACGTGGTGTGTTTCAAACCAGAATTATTGTAAATATTAATGATTATTGTTGCAGTTATTACAAGGTCGAATTGACAGGAGAAAACAGTTGGGAGGTAATTCTTTTTATCTGATTAATATAATAATATATATTTTTTTTAATCTCTATATTTTATAGTAGTATTTTAAATATAGTTGACAATATATCCAATCATTGATTTTTCAGAAAATGATGATATTAAATTTTATTCTGATGTACTGTTAAAGAAAGCAGAAGAAAATAAATTGTCTCAAGATGAAAGAGGAAGACTAGTTACAGATTTTGTTATTGCTGTATGTATCGCTGTCATATCATTCTAGTTTATTAGGAGTATAATTAATCAAACACTAAATATCTGTGAGGGTTATGGCGGCCGTTGTGCAAATTAAAATTCTTACCAAAAAAAGTAAATCCTACGTAAAATGTTTAGTTACACATATCAGTATACGACGAGTCGTTTATTACCTTACTTAAATTCAATACTAATTACCAAAAAGTTTATTTCTTATCAATACATTATTAGAATTTTTTGTTGAGATGATTAGAAAGAAATGTTAAAAATAGATATATGAAAAAATACGAGTATTCTGGATATATATTTAACTTTCTCTTACTCATCTTAGTAAGAAGAGGAAGTGGCGCGATCATGTCAGATGTTCGAAAATGATTTTTCACCGGAAATATACGTTTTGAGGTCCCTTGAATAAGAAATAAAGTTTTCAGCAAATGGTCTTTCTCTCAATATATTATTATTATTATTTGTCTGTGGGGAGGGACCAAACCCTACGCTATCCAAAGCCTCGCTGGGCCCATATGGCTACCCCAAGAAAAACAAACAACAAACCGGGTATAGAACAAAAATCCAGACCCGGATCTAATCCATCTAAGATTCACCGCAGTCCGAATAAATCGGACAATAGCCTCAAGCAGAAATAGTCTAAGCACACACAGTCATCCTATTCCGACCAAAGACTGAACCTAATTTCCTCCCAACCCCGGCAATCAGTCATAACATGGATGTATGTTTCCTCCTCTGTGTCACAGACTCTACAATGGATCCGGTATGAGCCCCATTATGTAGAGATGTCTTCTTAAACCACAATGTCTAGTAAGAGATCCAACCAGTTGCCTGAGAGAGTTTCGTGAAAAACACAGCAATGTCTCATTAATAGCCTTGTCCGGATCTCCGATGAGCATTTTGGACTGCCAAAAACCAACTGAGCTCATCCATAAGGATGAATGCTGTGAAGCTGTCCACTTCTGGAAGCCTGACAGACATGTGCCAGAAGAGATGCCAACAGCAGGTTAGGGACCAATGAATGGGAGAGAGGCGGCTAAATTGGCAAACCTATCCACCTCCTCATTTTTAACACCAACCTGGAATCAAAGACATGATCTCAGCGCAGCTTGGCTTTCCGAGCAGATACAAAAACCATCTCTCTCAGGCTCTCTTTCTCCCTCCCCCCTCTCTCTCTCTCTATATATATACAGATATATAGGGTGTTTCAAAAAGGACTTTACAACTTTGAACATTTATATAAATTTATTCAAAAAAGGTACAGTGCTGATTTTAGTGTTGTTTGTAATGTTCATCATCAGCCACTCGATTTAACATATCCGCACAGAAGTTCCTCCGGGCAATTTTATCAGTGTCTTTAATTGCTTGTAAAATCGACAATCTGTACGGTTTCAAATGCAAACGTTTTCTCAACACACGCCAAACCGTGGTATGTGCGACTTGAAGTTCACGAGATGCCCTCCGAGTCGATTTTCCTGGGCTACGTTCAAAACGTTGTCTCACTTGCCCAACGACTTCGTCAGATGTGCGTGGACGACCGGATGATTTCTTAAGCATCCCGTTTCTACAAAACATTTATGCCACTGATAAATTGTAGGCCTACTAGGAGGATCTTTAGCGTACTTGGTACGAAAATTACGCTGAACTGTTGTCGCCGACTTTGATTCTTCGAACCAAAACATACAGCTAGCACGCTCGGGTCCAGTGAGGCAGCCATCTTTAACGTAACTGCCGCTAGCGCTTGTTGCGGCGCGATTCTGCACTAGCGAACTACGTGAGTCAAAACTTGATGTGTTTCCCTTTAAAACAACACTAAAACCAGCACTGCGCCTTCTTTGAATAAATTTATGTATATGTTCAAAGTTGTAAAGTCCTTTTTGAAACACCCGTTATTATATATATATATATCTATAGATATATATATATATATATAATGTGATATATATTGTAACGTTTTTCCCTATAAACTAGCCACTGCAACTAGTTTTAAGTGGGTTTGTATAGATAATATACTCTAAACTTCAATAAAGAAAACACCACTTTATTATTATACACAATAAATTACAAAATACAACGCTTAATAATAATTAGTTTACAGTTTTAACCACAAAAGTTCATTTTGTTCACTTTTTACACACTTTTCACAAACTAGTGACTTCGTTTGTAACTGGAAAACTCTCTCAACACTCTGCGATCCCACTATTTATACCGGTGCGGAATCTTCTAGAACTTCCTCGATTGCTCTAGAGTGAACTAGAGCGCCGCCATCATTCCCAGCGGCCACTAGGAGAACCTTAGGTACCTGTCTTCTCTCCTAGATGGCACCACTGGCTGCGTTACAATATATATATATATATATGTGTGTGTGTGTGTATGTGCTTATAGGAAAAGTCGCAGGAAGCTTCACCGAAGAATTCGATGAAAATCCATCAACCTGAAATGCGACTTTACTGATTTTTTTTTCTGTTCATTTTTTCGTAATTTTGTCCAAAACTGCTCTAATGATTTGCTTTAAATTTCATTTAGAATCATTACACATAAGCAACTAACTCTTTTATTTCTAATATTTTCCCTGAATAATTGATATTTTGGGAGGTTTCTTGGGTGAATAGTAGCGTTGCGCATTCCTCTAAAGTACCACGTCTATATAACATATGATATTACCACCTATGTATATAATATTTATGCACATTCGAAGCAATGATAGAATTTCAAATTTGAAAAAATGTAGTTGACCTGAAGTGCGATTTTACTAGACAAAGTTTTTGAGTTTATTGTGGAATTTCCGCGAAAACGGTTAAATCGATTTTTTGTTAAAAAGAACTTGATATGCTAACTTCACAGATAAAAACATGTTACTATTATTTGTAACTCCCTCCCAAAAATGTTTTTGGATATTTGTCCGGAATTTGTGGTGTTAATTTCATATTTTATATATGGTTGGTTCAATGTTTTTAGACCACTCTTGGCCATATTAACTTGGCCGTAATTATAATCCCTACCACGAGTGGTACTTATCCCCCCCAACACCCCTATATTTCTATTAAGACAAATACGAAAAAAACTGAGTTTAAAGAAAATTAGTCATTTTATACGAGGGTCATTCAATAAGTAATGAAACAAATCGCTGTAGCTCAAACACGATTTATTTAATCAATAAAATACTTTGATTATTTCTTAACATAGTCCCCGGCATTTATACACTTTTATACATTTATCCCATCGTTCTTCTAATTGGTGTATGCATCTGGCATAAAATTCTTTGGGTTGATCTTGAAGCCACTTTTGCTGATTTTTAACTTCTTCATTGGGATTGAAAAATGTTTCCCACGTAGAGCCTCTTTAAGGGGTCCAAACTAATGGAAGCCCGATGGGGCGAGGATGTGGAAGGATCTCCCATTCCACTTTCTTTGTGGTCGTCCTTAAGTTGTCTTGGAACCCATCTCGCACAAGTTTTCTTTTACTGCAGCTTATACCGAATAATGTAATGGACAGTACTAACACTCGCTTGCGCAACTTCAGCCATCAGTTCAACAGTAATATGCCTGTTGTCCTGAATCAACGCGTTAATGCGAGATTCGAGGGAGGAAGTTGCAACTTTAACCGGTCGTCCACTTCAAAGCTCGTCACAGACACTTACATGGCCACTTTTAAACTGTTCTACCTATTTCTAAACGTTCGAACGGTTCAAACAATTATTCCCATACACTTTCAACATTCTTCCGTGGATATCACTACCTTTGATACCCCCTGCAACTAAAAATCTAATCACTGAGCGTTGTTCTTCCTAGGTGCAATGCTCGACCGGACTCGCCATTGTTAACTGAATACATTTGAAGTTATGCTTACCAAATACTTTTTAAGAGCTTGTGTAAAACTAAGTACAAGGATGCCAACTTGACGCACTCAAACTATTGTGTTGAATAAAGCAACTGTTTCTGAGCTTCAGCGATTTGTCTCGTTACTTATTCAATGACCCTCTTATATATAATTATATTCAAAAGAGTATGAAAAAGTCGTATGAATGAATTGTTTAAAAATAAACATAGTACAATATAATTAACTGTAAATAAAGATTGTACAGTAATAACTGGTTTTCAGCGCCTGGGCAGTCTGGTGAAAACCTACGCTAAGAGAAAAAAAAAAATTAATAAATAAATATAGATAAAAATAACTGGTTAAGAAAATATTATTCAAAACCTGTTATTATGGGTAAAGTAGTTTTTAATAATCTTTAGTTTTTTTTTAAAAAAAAAGAGAGCTACTAGAGAAATTAAACCGCAAAACTATACGTTTACCATAACGTTTCTAATAAATTGCTTTACTTGAAAATTTCTTTATTTATTGAACAAAAAAAAAAAATCGCAGGGAGCTCAAGTTTAGTATTGGATTTAGATACACCGAAGTTTCGTTCTAAATCTGTCGACCGGAAGTGCGCCCTAGTGAATATTACAAAGTATTTTCATTTTTCGCGTTTATTCAAAAATAACTTCGACGATTTTTTATTTTTTTTTTTTTTAATTTCCCCTACTATGGTCATAAACGTTCCATTATTTTTATTTGAAAATTTCTCCACTAAACTGTTTTTTTTTTGGAGTTTACGCAATGTTAAACCTTTCCTCTAATGTGTCACGAGTTGTAAACAAACATTTCGTACTTTCTATCATTTCTGGTAACAGGAAGTATTGTATCGTGTCAAATTTTCTAAATTCACTTTCCTTCCCAGAAATACATGTTTTGAGGTTCCCCGAGTAAGAGGAAAAAAAAGTTTGTAAAACGATTGTTCTGTATGTGTGTGTAAACAAAGAACCTAAAAAAAAAAAACGAAAAATCGCAGAATATTCAAACCTGGACCATTTAAGCAATACGAAGGTTTCGTGAAAAATCCATTAAATAGATTTCTGAATTTACTGAATCTTTTTTTTTTTTTCATTTTTTTGCGATTTCCTCGAAAACATTTCCATTGATTTTTCTTGAAACTTTTTAACCGAGAAAATTGAATTTTTGGGGGTTCTAAGGGAACCTGAATGCCAAGCTTCCCTATCAAGTACCCTTGTACAATATACTATTTATATACCTAATAGTAATAATATACATTAAAAGTACACAATTAATGCTTCACACAAGGAACATTATTGCTTCATTCATTTGCTTCGATAATTGTATAAGTTGTATATAATAAGGCACGAATAAAATACTTTAAAACATATTTTAATATAAAGAATTAAAATATATATAAAGTATAATAATTATTTCTTTTACAGTATAAAGTGCGATAATCCCTTGCCCTAAATTCTCATGCCGAAAAGTATTAAAGAGTACTTTTCACCTACTTCGAATAAAAGTATGCAGGGTGGACTGAAAAAAATCAAGGAGTTGTGCTGACTTTAAATTTACCTCTAAAAGTGTCTTAAAGTGATAGTACAGGAACTCATTTGTCAACGAACCCTAGCATGGAGAATATGGAATTAGGAAAGATGACAATGACCCAGTTAATGGCTCTTATGCTCATTATCAGACCCAAGGTGCTCCTCAAAAGTATTGTACACTGTCAAAAAGAGGAACTACTTATGTGTCTGCATCAGTCATCCTACCATTTTATTGTACAAAACGCTAAATCATAATGTCGATTACATAAATGATAATAATGGTCTGGAGATGATGTAATATATTTTTTTAAATTCTTGGAGAGCTCCTTAATCTTAATAATTATAGGCCTTGGATGCAAAATGTGAACTATAATTATAGGTTATGTAATAGGAATGAGCTGGAGGACACTTACCATTTTCTTGCCATATACCCCGTTTTGTCCGAATTCAGGGTCGCATGTTTTTTGGCACACCTCAATTAAAATTTAATCTAGCAATAAGTCTGTTAAACGGATCGTATTGGAAGTCGTTATTCGCGTATGTGAAAGCGGCCTACAATTACAGGCGTTTTCTAGTGAGGGAGTTCAATTTCGATTAGAAAGCTTTTCTTTTCTTGGGGGGGGGGGAGAGGTCAATATTTTATTAACTTCTATTTATCAATAGAATATTTTATTTCCTTATAAAGTTATTATTAAATTGTATTCCTTTATTTATGTTTTCATTTTTTACCCTTTTTTTTCTTTTTGTTTTTTGAGTTATCAATGTATTTAATTTGTAATTTTATCAACATAGCTATGTGTATTATATATTATATTAATATCTTTATAGAGTTTACTTAACAAATTAGAGCTCAACTGACAGACGGTTTTTTTAACCATTGTCATATATGTTTGTAGAATTGGTTACAGTATTTTTTGTATGTATAATATTTTTGCTAATAAACATTACAACTACTACATTAAAAGTATCGGTACAATTTAAAAATTGAAGAATATCGGTTACCTAAAAAGAATTATGTCGCAAAAAAAAAATTATATAAATGTGATCTGTTTTTATTTGTGCAGTTAACATTCCAAGTTTAAATGATTGTTTTTTATAAGTAATATGCTAATTATAAAGCCTCGTATATTGAATTAATTTTTTTCTTATAACAAAGTAGCTCAAAAACCAATTTTTTTAACCTTCAGAAATTATGAATGGCCTTTCCCCCTTTTACATAATGAACAATACACACGTAAAATTCTAATGCAGTCTACTAAAATCAGTCTATGTTTAATACATACATAGTATAGGACTCTAGGGAGAGAGACCCTAGTTTTGTGTACTGTATAAATCCTTGTCTATAAAGGGTGGAATGTATATAGTTTAAGTGTTCTTGTGTACTGTTCTGACGAAATGCATGTAGTTCTGAGTTGTGATAACCGGTGGGGTAGCTACTTCCCAAGTAACTGCATGCAATAGATAACCCTTGCAGGCATTTACTAGATATAAGATGTAATGTTAAGTATTTATTTAACGCAAGGAAGGTGGAAAATTAGAAGCAATTAGGTGACGAGGGAAAGGGTAATACCAGACTAGGTCAATTAACAGAGGAGCCTACCGTTCACATACAAATTTTATTGAAGGGTATTCCCTTCTTACAAGCAACAGGAATTTATTGAGGGCTGTATTACTACGTACAATTACTAAGTATTAAAAAATAAAAGAAAACACTGCTATGAAACAAAAGTATGTTTCTGGCCTTCCTATTTTAAAAGAAACTCAAAATATACTGTAACGCAGCCAGTGGTGGCATCTAGGAGAGGAAGTAGGAACCTCAAGTTCTCTTAGTGGTCGCTAGGAAGCGCTGGCGGCGCACTCTAGATCTTTGTATAAAAATCGAGGAAGTTCCAGACCATTCTGCACCGGTATAAATAGTGGGACCACAGAGAGCTGAAGAGTTTCCAGTTACAACCGAAGTGCACGTTTGTAGAAAATATATAAAAAGTGAACAAAGTGAACTTTTGTGGTTTAAACTGTGAAGTAATTATTATTAAGGGTAGTATTTTGTAATTTATTGTGTATAATAATAAATTGGTATTTTCCTTATTGAAGTTTAGAGTATTTTATCTGTACGAACCAACTTAAAACTAGTTGCAGTAGCTAGTTTAGAGAGACAAACGTTACAATACTTCTACCTAAAGGCCTCAGACACACAGCACTTATGACTAGGTTTACATTCACAGACTTATAGCTAATATTAAGTTTTATTTATAAGACAGTTAATAGTTTATTTAGTGGGTATAACGCATTGTAGACAGACGGACTAACAGAGTAGGGAGGAGACACGTTGGAAGGACAACACAGAGTATCTTTTCTCCTCATAGGGCGATTTGCATGAAGCGGAGAGCCTCTTCGATTTGCTGGACCAAATATTAGGGGGCGATTCACTCCTTTTCAGCTCCGCTGCCTAGTTTTCATAAGTCGGTTACATTACATTATATTTTGAGTTGCATTTCAAACTAGCGGCCTCTCGTTCTCAATTATGTCATCTGATTGATAAATTTGCCCTCTAGGCCTAAACTGACTACTGCTTCTCCTCTACAACCACAGCTCGCTGCCCCTCCACTGAGCCATATCTTCCCCTCCCCATTCCTCTGTAGTATCACTAATACCCATCACCGGCACTGCTTTAACTATTATTGTAATTTTATTATCCCGACTACTAACACTTACGTACTCCATGACTTTAAGTCACAAAGAGAAAGTAAAAATTATGTGCATTTAAATTTTATTATTATTACAATTCTTTACTCTCATTTATTATCTTTAATAGGGATTCGATTCTTCAGCAGTGATAATATCCTATACGTTATTACTGTTGGCTATGTTTCCTGAATATCAAGAAGCCGTTTATCAAGAACAAATAGACATATTAGGAGAAAATTCGGAAGACACATTGATATGGGAACATTTATCTAAGATGACTTATTTGGCAAGAGTTATAAAAGAAGTTATGCGATTATTTTGTCCTTTAGCAATTTTAAGAAGGCTTTCAGAAAATGTGAAACTAGGTAATGTATTATTTGATGCTATAAGTGTCAAAATCCTAAACGAATTTTGAGCACTAATTGTTGAAAACTAAAAAATTCAGTTTTTTGGGCGTATGATATAAAAATTGTATTCATTTCCTATTGAATCAATTGAGAAAAATAAAATAATTATTATTATTTTGCAGATGAAAATTATACCCTACCAAAAGGTTCTACAGCTTACCTTATGTTCTACAGTTTGCACAGAGACCCTAGATATTGGTCACATCCAAATGAATTCTATCCTGATCATTTTCTACCTGAAGAAGCAGCGAGCCGACCAAAAGGAACATACCTTCCATTTAGCTGGGGACCAAGAGCATGTCCAGGTTAGTTTCAAGGGAAGGTAGTAGTAGAGATGCTCTTTCTCATCTACACAATCAAAATTAAACAAATCAATCGCTAATTTAGTTTAAGAAATGCGTAAGGTTTCAAATTCTACATCCAGCAAGATCATAATATACAGCTTTAAATTTATCACGGAAGGGATTAGCTCAGAGGTCACAGCACTGTACGTTTTGTGTCAGTGCGAGAGGCTTGTTTCGACTCTTTGGGGAGGAGAAGCTGACGCCTGCAAACATCAGCTCGGGGCCCCTCTCGGATCTGCTAAGTCTAATAAAGCAGACAGGACTCGAGAGAATGCTCTGATGGGAGATGCTCTTAACTGACTTCCTAGCGGCCTCTCCAGATTCCAAAGTTCAAATAAAGGATAAGACGGGGGAGGAGGCTCCATTTTATGGGCCACAATAGACCCTTAGCAGTCGCGGAGACGTGACTGAAGAGCCAACCCCTTATAGTATCTAATCTAATCTAGCTCAGTTGACAGCGCACTGGATTCCCACGTGGAGATCGCGGGGTCGATGCCAGATGTGCTGCCATTAGATTTTCATTTCCTAGGAGCCTGTATAGCTCATTGTCCGGTGATGGACAGTGTTGTCTGTAACGAGAGAACACTGTCCGGAGGCCAGCAGTGCATTGAGAATGTTCTGGACGCCAATGACCTCAGATATTGACTCGCTATAAATTAAAAAAAAAAAAAAAAAAATTATCAAGATTCGAAGCATAATAAACTAACGAAAAATTTTAGTATTCATGATTAAAGCAATCGTAAATGACTTTGTTGAACCCATCAATGGAAACTAGTTAATCTCGGAAATGTGATAAAAAGTAACTTTATTATACCACTAATTTATATAACTGTAATATAATTGGTGGATGTGTTTTTGAGTGTAATTTTTGTGTAGCGTGTGCACTAGCGTAAATGAAAGGGCGTATGTGTGAATATTATGTTATTGAGAAATATGTTTAAGAAATAATGAATAAAACACTACTATTTTAAAAATAAATAATTGAACTATAATGAATCGTGATATTTTTCAAGATTATAATTCAATAGTTAATTCTAAGTTTATAAATATACAAAAAACTCTCCCACTTTAATATTCTTGTTAGTAGATTGATATTAAACACAAATGTTCTTCTAATTCTAACACTTTAGCTACAAATGGTCTTGGAATAGCATTGACCTTAGTTTAATAGTCCCTGAACAGATTCTCTAAATTCCCTTCACTGCTCTACAATACAATTTATTTTAAGTTAAAATCACTAACACATTTTCCAAAAGTATATCTATTTTTTTTTTTTTTTTTTATTATATTTCTGTTTGCTTCTTCCATTACATAACTATGCGAAAACCATAGTCAATGAAAAAGAAATGTAAATTCAACAATTGAAGAGTTCACAATACCTCGGCATACTTCGCTCGTTTTGGCATCTTCAGCGTGGGAGAATCTTTCATACTCTTAGTAGTTTAAATATCACTTCTAGATCGGTTTGCTTAAATAAACAAACAAAAATAAAGAAAGAAATAAAGAAATTACAGAAATCTATGGGTTTCCCTTTCATTTCATGCTGCTTTGTGTTTATTCTGACCGGTTTCGGGTTCTTATTCATCAAGTTTATGTATAGAGTTGAATTCAACTTTTAATTTCTGTCATGCACCACGCTGATTGATTGTATGCGAGAGGTTATATTACAACTGAAGTTAATGCAAAAAGGTTAATATAAGAAAATATCAAATATGTTATGTAAGAAGGTGAATTGGTAAATTTTTGAGATACGGAAAGGATTTCACTAAATCATTAGAACAATATAAAAATTTACTTTATGAATTATTATGTTTTTTTTTTATTATTTCCTGTTTTTTATATTTAAACAAGCGGAGGTAAGAAGCTTTTTTCTGTGCGGGCCGTTAGAATATTAATTTGCATTTGTGGGCATTTACTTAACACCATAATGTAATGTGGGAATTGTGATAATATTCGGATTAATAAATAGAAAAAGACGCAATAATACATATATTAGTCACAGTGTATACTAAGGCAAGGTAAAATGTTCTGGGCCTAGCCCATAGATAGCACGTCTACAAACAAAATTACTTCTTTGTTATGTTGGCATACTTGTTGCAAAAGTAATTACCAAATTTGAATTTGAGCAGACAAATATTTTGTTGAATACGGTAGTTTTTCAACTACGTGTTGTGTGTTGTTGACAAAATGAATAAACTTGAACACCATACCGCCATAAAATTCTTCATTTTGAATGGTTTATCGCCAACAGAAATTTATCCAAAGTTGGTGAAAATGTTTAAGGAGTCTTCACCTTCATTCAGCTGAGTTTAAACTTGGTCGTACATCGTTTGAAGATGATCCACGAGAAAAGCGGCAAAAAACTACAACTACCGAAGAAAATATCGAAAAGATACATAACATGGTTCTAGATGATAGACGATTAATAGGAGGAATATGAGATGGCTAAAATTGTAGGTATCTCAGAAGAATGAGTACGGCAAATTTTACATGAAGAACTCAGTATCAGAAAGCTTTGTGCAAAATGGGTGCCGCATTTTTGTTAAATTACTGATCACAAACAAAGGAGAATTCGAGTTTCTCAGCAATGTTTGTACCGTTTTAAGAAGAATCCAACTGATTTTCTGAGCCGCTTTGTTACTTTGGATGAAACGTGGGTTCACCATTTTACACCTTAGTCAAAACAACAGTCCAAGTAGTGGAGAGAAACCGGTGGTTCTGCCCTGAAAAAAGCAAAGACAATTGAATCGGCAGGAAAGGTTATGGCTATAGTATTTTTTTTTGGATTCAAAGGAACTTTTTTAATTGACTACCGCCAAAGGGTAAAAATATTAGTGGGAAATCTACGCACATCATTTTGTCCAGATGGATGAAAAAATTAGTGAGAAAACGCCTGGTTTGCAAAAAAAAAAAATCCTCTTCCACCAGGACAATGCTTCCGCCCACATAGACGCTATGGCAATGGGAAAATTGAGGGATTTGAAATATGAATTGTTGGAACATCCTTTCTATACGCCAGATTTGGCTCCTTCTGCTTTCATATATTCCCAAACCTTATAAAATCTGTGGATGGAAAACGTTTTGGGTCAAATGAAGAGGTTGATAACAGCGGTAAATGAATATTTTGGAGACCTTCCAGAATCGCACTCTTCAGGGACGGAATCCAGTTATTGGAGAAACGTTGGATAAAATGCATTGAACTAAAGGAAGATGTTTAAATTAAAAAAAAACTCATTTTCACTGTTGGGCCGTGAACTTTTCACCTTGCCCACGTAAATAAACGGTTTACTTAGTAATTATTTATTGTAGAGTATGTTTAGGAATTGAGGGAGCGACTCGGAGACTGTTTTAATTTTAATTCTCTTTTAGTTCCGTTAATAATTTACTTTATCTCATCCATTATTGCAATCAAGTTTATATAATAATACCCTTATATTATATTACATAAAAATATCAATATAAATTAATTTTTAACGAATTAAATTGAAATGGATAATGAGTGGAAATGATAGCCGACCAGAGCCGTATTAATACACCTGTTTAATGCAATAAACAATAAAACGAGCGCCGCGTGACCTTCATATTTACTCCCCACTAGAGTAAAGATGAGTTTATGATAAATGATTGTTATTATGGAATATAAAGCGAATTTATAAGTTATAATCAAATTATAATTACAATATAAAATAATTTTTAAAGAAATGTTCAACTATTTAATAGTAGTCAAGAGTTCAAACTGATCAACAAATCCAATTTTCACAGAGCAGATTTAATACATGTTATCAGCACATGTATCATGTACACACCATACACACACACACACACACACACACACATTCAACCGTTATTTCACAGAATAGGTTATTGAATATTTTAGAACTTTTTCTCGAAATTAGCTACAAAGGTTTTCTATAATCTTTGAATACTCACTCCACAAATAAAAAAACACTTGAAACCTTTTTTTAGGAAATAAATGATTTTTTAAACCGATTTTGGGCGTCTCCCAGTTAGATGATTTAATTATAACTGTACAAGTTTTTGTAGGCTTTGACAAAGGGCGTTCCTCACAAGTTCGGTCAGGTATGAAAGTATCCTAGTACTTTTTTTTTCTTTATGGCTTACATTGTAGTTGCAATTTTAAAGAAACTCGGTTAAATGTTTATTTCAACCTGTTTTTAAATGTCAGGTCATTTCCCGCCTCCATTTATCTCTAACCCACCACTCTCCTTCCTTCAAACCTCGACCCGCCATCTACTCGCCAATCTCCTCACATCTCTTCGGAGGCTTTCCTTTCTTTCTGTTCCTGGAAATATTCCACTTCCTTACCTGTTCCGGCCAACTACCCGGACACATTCTTCTCAGGTGTCAATATCATTTCTGGCCTAATCTTTCCTCCATACTGCCCTTTACATTCATTTCCCTCCTTACATCTACATTTTCCTCATTTTATCCATTCTGTACTTTTGAATGCACCGCCTCCAATAATCCATTTCTACGACATTCAGTTTATTGCAGACCTTCTGCTTAGCAGAACAAGAGAATCCCGTCTATTATTGAGTAGAAAATATTTTTTTTTATTCTCCTTGGAAATTGTTTAGTTCTACACCACTGCCTGAAGCATTCTCACAGCCTTCCGGGCCTGCTGAGTTTCTTACGGTCACTTCTTCATCACATCTTCCCACTTCCTCCAGCACTGATCCCAAATATTTGAAAACTTTTACTTTTCTACACCTATCCTCGTCAACAATCAAATCCACTTTCTAATTCCCCTTCTATTACCATATATTCTTTCGTCTTTCCAAATTTTATCTTCCGTGTAGAACTCCTTTAATTTTCTCATAATTAGCTCGATATCCTCCCTATCTTGAACGATAACCACCTGGTCGTTCGCAAAAATTATTGTGGAGAGGTACTTATTCCCTATCGGTACACCCATCCTTCCACATTTCCTGAACCATCCCCATCCATCCCATTGAATGTGAGAAGACGTATTAGTGTTTCACACACTAAATTTATTTGAGTTATACTGATGAAATTTATACAAACACAAATTTCTAAAACAAAATCCAAAACGTCTTTTTTAAGGTCCTCAAAATGTGTATTTCCTATGAAAACTCTTAGATATAGAAATTTGATCAACCGAGGAATACTTCCACTTAATAGCTGCTTCCTGTAAGAGTAAAAAAAATAAATAAATAAATAAATAATACAGGAATTGAAATAAAAAAAAGAAATATCGAATAACAGAAAGGATAGCCTTGAGCTTGATGAAAGAGAAGCGTGAAATAAGAGAAAGAGAATACAAGCTAAAGAGAAATAAGAAGAGAAACGTCTCAATGGCAAGAAAAACAGAAAGAAGATTAATAATAAGATAAATTGCATGCAATCATTTAAGATTAAAATAGCAGCAAACCGGTTCCTAACTGAGAGAGTAAAATAAATGATGAAAATATATAAATTCCACTCCAATTGTTAGAGCGATTTAGTAAATAAAAAAAAAAAAAAAAAAAAAAAAAAAAAAAAAAAAAAATAGAAAATATGAAAACAGCAATAGGAAACAAAGAAATTGAAAATCTCTCTTTACCTGGGTGTTAAACTTTACAAATGTGGAATGTTAAATTGGGATGCAACAGAATATCATGGTTGTTGGTGTATCTTGAAATGAAACAAGAAACGTAATTTCCAAATCTGTATGAAACCGTGAAGTAAAAGCGAGGTGTAATGTAATGGTGTGGAGTTGTATTTGTAGTAGTGGTTGTGTGTAGCACGAGCGTTTTAGTGAAAAGGGCTTATAAGTTTGTAATTTTAAAAGAGAATGAAGTCTAGTAATAATAAAGAAGTCACACTGTTTTTCAAAAGATATATTCTCTACGAGAAATTAAGTTAATAACAATATGCTTATAAATTAATTGGAATAACTCTTAAAACTTGATATGGCTCTGATGTTTTCACTTTGGTAGCTAGAACGAGTCTGTCTTAAAATATCTCTTCTCTTTGTTTCAATTCCTCCCCTGTGAGAAGAAGGGGTAGTACAGTACAATGCCATAATTGTTCTTGAACCTTACGAGTAACAGGACTTTATACCTGGCTGGTCCTTTGCAACATATTTTGATAATTTAGATTTATTTAAAATTTAATATTATTTCAAGTTTCTTGCATCCATCACAGAGGAGACAAATCATTTTAAATATTTTAAAAATTAGATGACGGAATGTTTTTTTTTAAATTCGTCTTATCTGATTGAGATTTGTGATAAAAGCATATTGCCAAATACTATGTTTCTAAACTACATAGCAAGCATTCTAAAGCTTTTCCGTAAAACGTCACTTCCGGTATTCTGATTTTTTTTTTAATTTAAAATTATAGCAATGTTTTCAACACTTTAGAGGAAAGCTTAGCGCTACTGCCCCCCCCCCCCCCGCAGATCTCCCAGAATATCAATTTTCCCGGGAAAATGCTACAAATATAAAGTATTTAAAGTATGTAGATAGTATACAAAATTTAAAGAAAATCGTTGGAGTCATTTTCGATAAAATTCAATAAATCGATAGTTTTTGGTCGTGTTTCTGGTCGATAATTTTTGTCCAGAATCTTCGTGTCAAATATGATGGTACTATGTAATACTGAATACTAAAATGGAGCTTCCTGCGTTTTTTTACGTTTTTGACATAATATCTTGTTCACACATTTGCACAAACATACTGACGGATTTGCCAAAAACAATTCTTTCCCACTTAGGGGACCTCAAAACATACTCGTATATTTCTTATGACTCCGTTTCAAAAATTTGACACGACCGTAATACCTCCTCTTTACTAGGAGTAAGTGAAAATAATTATAAAAAAAAAAAAATAGTAAACTTTCATAGTGCAATAATAAACTAAGTTAATTTTATGAAGTGTATGAAACGTACTTATAAATTATTAACCCTTTAATTGAAAAATAGAGAGACATCTAGTCAGCCAAACTTTGACAAATTCGTCGAAAGTTTTTGAAGCTTGAAGAAAGCTAAATTTTTCTTAAAATCATCAACCGACATTACCAGCCTGAAGTTGGTTATTAATAAGCACCAAGTTGTGGGAAGAACTATGGTCATGCTACTTAAAGGTCAGCGCATGCGCAGAAATACCTAAAATAATCTTGCCGGAATTCCTTTGCGTTTTAAATATTAAAAAAATGGGACACTTATTTATTTTATTAATTAATAGCATTTTTTATTGTAATAAACTATTTTTAATACAATTCGCTACGTATAATTAACTCTGTTCGAGCCTCCAGACTTAACCCTCCCCACATGTAATTTATTGTCGTTAAAAAGGAGTACTTCCATTAGTAGTACTTCTACCTTCTGTCTTCTCCACACATGAATTCGACCACGTAAAGAAAAAAGACCAAATCGCCATTCATCTGTGAAAAGGACAGTCACCCATTGCCTTACAGTCCAAAAGAGTTGCCGATTGGCAAAAGCTAATCTGCTTACACGATGATTCCTGATTAGTACTGGCCATGATTTTGGTCTCCTACTTCTAGCAATCGTCTTCGAACAGTTTTCCTTGCATTTGTAAAAAGTTATCCTGGAGCTCTGTAGCTGAAAGAAAACGATTGGGTAGACATGAAAGCGAAAGAAATAGCGTCCTGATATGCTGTAATTTCCGCACACCTAAAAGTTCTGCAACATATCGTACGCTATGTCATTCCTCCGCAAGAGCGACTGGTCTGGGGGCATTATTGCAAGAAATGTCCATTTTTCAGTCAAATAAATCTAAGCAAATAATGTAAATTAGATTAGAAACGAGGGGGCGAGCCTCATTCCACAAGACGATGTCTATTGTGGATCCCCTTAAAGTATAGCACAACCCCCAGCATTGACCTCCTAATCAATTCTAGCAAAGCTGAGACCGGCTCCGTCATGAAGCTCCTAGCTTCAGGATTGCTTGTCCCCAATTGAAGAAACTTTATCCTCGCCAAGCCGGCGCACTCATAAAGGATGTGCGCCGGGGTCTTCTCCTCTACCTTGCGGAATCGGCATACCGCACTATCCGCAAGTTGTAGGTGGTGCATGTGTCTGTTCAGCCTACAATGTCCTGTTAGTAGACCCACGATTAACCTTATATCCCTTCGGGTCTGGCTCAGTAGGTCTCTGGTAAATTTAGGCGAATATCTCTTGATAATACCCATTATCCCAGCCCCATTCACCTCTGCTCGTTATGACAATATGGAAGTTCCTTTCGAAGAAATACCTGGGAACCATCCTATCCGTTGGCATCCCAAGAAGATGATCCGCCTTGATTTCCTCTATCAGCCTCTGGTTATTACGATCATGGCTAGAGGTGATGGGAGGCGGCCCCTGCAGAAGCCTATGTATTCCCATTCTGGCTTCGCCTAGAACAAGGAGTTGTAGATGGTGCATGTGTCTGTTCAGCCTGCAATGCCTTGTTAGTAGACCCACAATTAGCCTATATCCCTTCGGGTATGGCTCAGTAGATCTCTGGTAAATTAAGCAAATATCTCTTGATAAAGAGCTTTGCCTGCCTCTGTCCTGGTGTTCTCTCCCACCAACGCAGACCTGTTCTTGTATCCAACCTTTGATAGAAGTTTGAATTTTTAATACAGTAGTGAATTTTTAATACAAGTCGCTAGGTATAATTAACTCTTACCCTGCCCCACATCATAATTTAATGTCGTTGAAAAGGACTACTTCCGTTAGTAGTATCTCTGCCTTCTATCTTGTCCACACATGAATTCGACCACGTAAAGAAAACAGACCAAATCGTCATTCATTTGTGAAAAGAACAGCCACGCATTGCCTTACAGTCCAAAGGAGTTGCCGATTGGCAAAAGCTAACCTGATGGCACATGATTCCAGATTAGTATTGGCAATGATTTTGGTCTCCTACTTCTAGCAATCGTTTTCGAACAGTTTTCCATACATTTGTAATAAGTTATCCAGGTGCTCTATAGCTGAAAGAAAACGATTGCATAGAAATGAAAGTGAAAGACGTAGAAGTCGTCCTGATATGATGTGACTTCCGCAGACCTAAAAGTTGTGCGATAAGTGGCATGCTGTGTCCTTCCTCCGCAAGAGCGACTGGCCTGTGGGCATTCTTGCAAGAAATGACCATTTTTCAGTCAAATAAATCTAAGCAAATAAAGTAATTTAAGGATAAAATTACAAATAGTGTGAAATTAAAAAAAAAAAAATCATTACTTTTTGATGTCTGTGCCAAACCAGAAAAACCCATATACTAAATGAAGTTCTAATGTTTTCAATTTGTTTATTCTCAAGAAAAAGTTCACGTGATTAAAGTATTGTAAATCATATTTATATTAGTTATAAATATAAATATATCAAAGCTAGTACAAAGTATAGAGTTATTGTTTTTTATATAGCAAAATTTAAGTGGCACATTTCTTTATTTATTTATTTTTTTTTTGTGGCTGAATGTAAAATTGTTAAAAAAGTAGTAAAGTTCTGTGACTGTTCCACACAATATACATATAAATATATAGTAATATATAGTGTATATATACATATTTATTCCGCTAAGTTGCTAAAATCACTTTCATTTACTATGCGTCATTTAGGGCCGGGTGTTGGTGTCGTGGTTATGAGCATTGACTTGTAAGTGGAAAGTCGCCAGTTCGAGTCCTGTGTATAACTACTAAATTTTATATTAGTTCAAAAATTGTTAATAGTAATGTAGGTGCTTCCGTCCCATTTCACGACACCTAATTTGGTAGTTGGCTGTTAACCCCACCTAATTATTTACTTACTAGTAAAATAGGCATTACATTACTGTTACTTACTACATTACTAATAGTAATGTTACATATTTACTAATTATTATTATTATAATATTTACTATTACACATATATTTTATTATTCCAATACATTTATTTTAATAATAATGTTATTTTATTTGTTTTTTACAGGGTCACTGTTAGCAACAACTACAATTAAAACTCTAATATCAGTAGCAATCAGAAAATATAAATTTGAAACTGATATGATATATGAAAATTTAGAATATAAATATTCCCTATTTTTGGAATCGAATCAGGGATATATAGTTCGAATTAAAAAAAGAATTTAGTTGTTATATCATTTTTGTAAAGACTGTAATGTAAATATATGTTTTATTGTTTTTTTAAATAAGTTAAGATAAAAAAAAAAAAAAAAAAGAATTTGGATTTGAGAGGAATGATGTTAATAGCTTTGTATTGTAATATTCTCAATCAAATCCATATTCCCTGAAGTTCTAGTTAAACTTTTAGTCCTTTTAATCGTCAGTGGTAGAACGCCTGGGGTTTTCTCCGAGCATTGCAATCGCCCAGACTACTAAGACGAGAAATTTTAAGTGCAGTGCTGCCTAGACCTTAATCCAAGACCACCGCCAACCTGTCCTGTATAATAACTGTGATTTTTATATTTTGTAAAATATTAATTAGATCTATTTTTAAAAATGTAATTATTTTTTTTAATTAACTTCAAATATATTTATCAATATTATGCGTAAAAAATTTATTTGAATTATAGTTCCTAGTAGAAACTGTGACTACCAATCCAAGGGGGGGAAACTTTAGAAATATATCAGAAACTCATACTTGATAATCAGTGTTAGTATCAAAGTTGAACTACATAAAATTTCAGTCATAATCCATTTGATAGCTGACACAAGAAACACACAAGAAAAAAAGTTCAATGCAGAATAATACAAACAGGATTTGTTTAGTGTATGCTTCGAAATGCCTCTGGCCTCTGAACTATTTTAACTTAAAGTTTTATTTTACTGTTTTCTTTTTTTAACAGGATTATCATAAATCATGTATTATGATTTATATTTTAAACAAATTTATTTTTAAAATCCAGTTTTTGTTATATTTACCTTTTTCTAAATGCATTAAGATAGTGTCAAATTTTCGAAACGGAGGTTCTTTCTCATAAAGTCCCATTTCAGTACAAATTATGGTTTTACCAACCACCTGCATAATATTAATGTAGGTACATAGAAGCATTGATTATAGTTTCAAATTTGAAGAAAATTGGAATAACGAAAGTGACGCTATAAGCTTTTGTAGTGGAATCAATTGTCGTGATTCCTGAGATATGAAGTTAGATGTCTTGAAAAGGGATTTAATGGGCGGAAGTTAGTTTATAGATTTTAGACTCGATATACTAAACACTGATTTTACAAAAATAGATTATATTTTTACAATAATTTGAATGAGCGAAATGGTAACTACATTTAATAGGAATTGATAAAATAAAAAAATAATTTTAAGAGTTAAATAACAAATAATTTAAAATGATTAAACTAAATAACTAATATGCACAACTATGAAATAATTATAAGTTTAACCTTGTATAGGGACGCGCTCTGAACTCAAGTATAACTGCTGATATAATGATAATACTGATATACTGATGTTACTGGTGTAATAATAATGATCGATGAATGATGAATGATCCTCTCCTCCAGTGGTGCGAAGTTTATACTAGTATTACTCACACACTGTCAGGTGTGTAAGTAATTCTCACACTAAGACATCTCTCGTAGCGTGCGATCTTGGTTAGGTGGGTGACCAGTGATTTAGGTCAGTGGCCAGATTTGGTCGCCCATCGGTGATTTTCAAAGACCGGTAGCCTTGAATCGGCCAGGTAGCTTCTGTTCTGTAAAAAGAGTTTTTATCGGAGTTGTTTCGATACCCTTGTATGAAACAAGGTAGCAGTCGGCTGAGGCAACTAGTTATAAATTATTCATTCTTTTTGTTATATTTTGTGAAGGTAGCGGCTGGCTGGAACCGCTTGACACTGCTTTGACATTGCTAGGTCATTACACTTTGTTGGTAGAGATAAGAGAGTGCTTACAAAGTTTTCTCAGGTAAGTATACCACTTCTATCATTATCTCTTAACCTTTACGTCTCTTTTGAGAAATTAATCAAGACTAGATACTCTACGCCATAATTGTTTGGTGGCCGGAAGTACTGATTCGGAAAACTTCAGGATATTACAGGTACAACGCATGGTTTGAGGAGGGCAAATAAGTCAAGTGAACCTTTCCAAAATTCATGAGACGAATAAGAAGTGGGGATTCGAGAGAGAGATTATGGGCAGTATGGAGGAGAATAACCTCAAAAGGCTATAGGAGGAAAATAATGGGCATTATTTGCTGCTACTTCGATGGGTCTAGGTAAAACGAAATTACTCTGGTACACTGGTTTGAGTGTACCCAGACATTCGGGTCACAGATGCAATGAGGCGGTAGATCGACTAGCCCGGTAGGGTTCCATTGGAATCCTCATCGGTTCTGAAATGTTCTGCAGCAATGCAAGATGCCTCAGGAGTACATCCATCGAACATGGATGCACAATCGATCCGAGAATGGTGGGCTAAAACTCCATACCAAAGGCAGGCGAAAACGTTTATTCATAGCTGCCCACCCAGACTAACTGCAGAATTACTCCAAATATGCCGGGTGGCCATAAAAGATAGCAGTTGGCCTTCTCACTGGCATAAGCACATGCTCTGACAACGGATAGCCTGTGCAGGTTTTGTCAGGAAGAAGAGGAAACAACACTGCACGTTTTGCGAGTGGCTTGTATGGCTGAGGTTTCTCCTCTTTGGAGAGGAGAAGCTGACGCCTATAAGCCTCACCCAAAGGCCTCTCTCGGCCCTCTTTGGTCCAATAAAGCAGACAGGACTTGAGAGGGTTCTCTGATTAAGGGTGTTCCTCTCAACCGACCACCTAGGAGCCTCATTAGACTCGAAAGTTCAGATAAGGGACAGGAGCGGAGAGGGCACTCTGACCCTTTAGGGGTCGCGCTGGAAAGCCAACCCCCCATAGAATTTAATCTACTCTGTTACAGGGGCTGAACAAAGGAAAATCTGTGGTTTTAGGGGTTTTCTAGGCTGAAATCCTTGGTATCATTGAATGCTGCTGTGTGGAAGAGTGGCAGGGAGATGTAAAAGTGATTAGGACATTTTGTGACAGTTCAAAGTGCACTAAAGGCTTTGAAAATCCGTATTTATTGAGGAGTTCTAAATTGGTCGGTGAATATGGAAGAAGACTTAATAGTCTCGCTCAGAGGAGCAGAGTGGAGCTTTCTCCCGCTACCCGGAATGCGGGTATAGAGGGCAATGAGTCTGTAGACGAATTGGCTACGATGGAATCCTTATTACTGTGCCAGAAGTAGCCGTCACCAAATAACATGGAAGTCAAAAAATGGGGGACTAGCTTTGAAGAAGCAGTAGTGATATTCGGAAGGAGGGTGATTCTTCAGGCTAAGACATTTATAAAAGGTATAAGACTGTAGGACTTGTAACCCGCGCCTTCGGGTATCCATTAATAATAATGCTACCACCTTTTTTTATGGTAAGCCCAATCAACCTTTGCATACAATGCAATTTTAATGACAATTTGTTAATTAAATTGCATAATTGAAGTAGAAGACGTTTCAGTGTTTCACAACAATTTTTTTTTAAAATAGATTAAACCCCTTCTGCTATAGAAAACTTTAATTTATCCGATAAATGTTACCAAACTCAACAGAAATATTTATAACATTTTTCGTTTATTTATTTTTTTGAATGAAATTACCTTATTGATTTATTCATTGCTTTAAATATTCCAAAATTTACTACAAATACAAAATATTCATTTTCAATATTCTGATATTAATTTTACGTTCACTTTGTAACATTTTTGAATTAATAATTGCAATTGCAGTATGATGTATGAAAATATGTTTTTGGAAATACTAATTAATCCTTTTCCCCTTTTTAAGGTTGAAAATTAAAAGTTAGAAAATTTAGGCTTTATTATATACATATACTTGCACTTAATAATAAAAATCTGGTGTGAAACACACACACACACAACTTTCTCTTAATCCAGTTCTCAAAATTATAATTGACAAATTTTATAGATTGTGTACCAAATTAAATGAAATTCGTCGAAAAGTGAAAAAACTGTTTAGTAAAAGCGCTCTTCCGGTTAACTAATTTTCTTGAAACTCGGAATTTTTGTCATCTAATTATTTCTAATTAATTTTTTTTTTTTGGATGATAGAATAATTGTATAATCAACTGTGGTAGCACTTTAGAGAAAAACACAACCCCACCCTTCCCCTAGAAGTGCCCTTAAATGAATTTTCCCCAAAAAATGTTACAAATAAATGTTGTAGCTGTTACTATGTGTTAATTAATTAGGAAAATTTGAAAAAAAAAAATATCGTTGGAGCCGTATTTTTAAGACAAATAATTTAGTAAACTTCCGATTGATGAATTTTGTGCGAAATCTTCGATATGTGACGCAATTGTTCGTTTTTAAGATATCCTTTTCACAAACACACCTTCACTTATACAGATCATTTTTTCTTAAATGATAGTAATATTCTGAGAATATAATCGGGGGATAAACTTTACATTAAATATCGAGATCCATTAAACTGCAAAGATGCTCATCCAAAACCAAGCTCCACCTCCAACGCTGTTATTTGCTTCTGGTTGTTACTAATCTTTAATGGGGTTTGCCGTGGCATCAATAAATAATTTCTACTGATCTTGTAGATAACATTGCATTATACTATCTACTCCACTTTTAAGTAAGGGTTTCCTGAAAGACTCCTTAAGAGGCATATTACAATTGGAACCAGTAAGTCCAAATCGTGTATATATACATTTGGTGGATAAAATATTTCGAATGGGTCGATTAATAAATATTCTTAATCATGATTTTATTGATGAATGATCAAGGAAGGTACCACCAAGTTGTACTCCGGTGTAGCAAAATAAAATCAATCGGCTATATTAACAATGTTTATACATTTTATTACAGTTTGACCTTTTATTCTTATTTTTATTTTTTTGATTTAGTTTAGTTTATTTCTTTTGAGAAGTGTATCTACTCGTATTTCAATTTTGTATTGTAAGTTAATTTATCTGAATTTATTTTTCAAGTATATTTAGGTACAAAACATTTCTTATTTTATTATTTTTATTGTTGTATTATGCTATGTAATATAACCGAGTGAATTCAAGAATAAGATTGTACAATCTTTAAAGCTAATAACTCAGACCATTTCTTGGTGAGGGGGCTCAGCGATCTTTTTTGTACTATTGAGATATTCAATTCTATATGCCTTCCTATCTCTGTTTCTTACACTAATGTTTCACATCTGATAATGGATTTTTTTAATTCTATTCGATATCACCTGCTCTACACGATCATTTCTGTATAATGATCACAAGTAGGCATAGTTTTTTACTTTTTGATTTCTTCTCCGCGTAATCAATATGGGTATCTTCGTACTCCCTAGTTGACAGATCTTGATCTTGATAAACATTTATGGTCACAACTTTCATATCCAGTTCGGCCTACTACAGCCTATTGGAGATTATCCACTGAATCGGTAATCAGCATTATATCTTCTGTACATATTAAAATCAGAGCAAAAATTGTTGGGCAGTCACATTTTCGTAACTAATGAAGATCTCTTTTAGAAGTTTGATTAATAATGATAATAATAATAATATTCAAATATACAAATATTCCAAAATTCTTGATTGCTTCAGATTCTCTGAGTGTACTCCAAAGTCTCACAGATAAATTTTCAATTGATACCTTTAACCAACGGATTCTGGCCCTCATGACTTTTTTAATTGATAGTGGGAAAATCATAATTTTTATGTGGATCCCTAGCCATATTGGAATAGAAGGTAATGAGTTGGCTGATAAGGCTGCACGGCAAGCTACTGAAAGGCAAATTCCAGAGGTGCAAATTGTCAAATTATCAGACTTCAAGACTTACTTATCAGATACCATTAAGAAAAAATGGCATCAAGAATGGCAACAAATACAAAACAAGCTGTCCTCAATTAAAAAGTCTGTAGTTAGATGGAAACCTCCTCTATCTTTAAAGCGAACCGAGCGAATAAAAATTCATCGTTTGAGATTCGGTCACACTCTTCTTACTCACCAATTCCTTTTGGCTGGGCAAGAAGCACCGTTGTGTGAAAGGTGTGGCGAACGCCTTACTGTTCATCATTTACTGTGCGTCTGCAGAGAATTGAATGATATGCGACAACTGTATAGCTTGTCAAATAACCTTAATGAGAATCTTGTGGAATGTGATAAGATAGGAGGAGTAATTTGTTTTTTAAAGGCTTTGGGGTTGTTTAGGAAAATATAATAATTTCGTAAGTTGTAAATAGATTTATCAAATTGTATCTACATTGTGTATATATATTTCTATTGTATATGTGTATAAATATGTAAATAAGAGTGATTGTATTGGTATGAAAGTAATTTATTTGGTTGAAAGAGAATGAGTGTTTATGTAGGTTAGATAGATCGGAATTGTAGGAATATCGAGTACACAATCCCAGTAGTAGTTAAGTTATAGTATTAGATTTTAATTTTTATAGGAATGAAAGATTTGTGTGAATGAGTGTGTGGGGGGCCAATATCGGCCAGGGGTGGCAAATTTTGGTCGTTTAGGAAGCCTTTTCTGCACTTTGTTTTTATTTGGGAGCCACTGATTCTAGGAGGGGAGGGTCTGAGCCGGGATTGGCAACCCCGGCACCTGTGTGAGTGTGAGAGTGTTTGATGTATAGATAAGCCGATAGTTTTTTCCTGCGAATGGACTCTTTCCTTTTTATTTGGACATGCTTGAATTTATAAAAATTAGAATTTGTTGGTTTTGTACATGTATATATATTGGTGTAAGATTTTGAGGGAAAGAAAAATGGCTAAAGACCAAAGCAGTCGATGCCATTAACCATTATAAAAAAAATAATAATAATAATAATATTTTATTTAAAAATTTTACATTCAGAAAGATTAATACATAATATTTACAGCTTGGAATTATATCCGTCAGCCGGAGAAAGATGTTACAAACATTTTATCAAAAATACTATTCCTTTAATAAAAGATATTTTCTTGTTTACTGTAATACATGAGAAAAAAAAATATTCATACTGCAAATAAAATAAAAAATACATAAATACAAAATACTGAAAAAGTAAAAACTATTCTGAAACTTTACATTACTATACAATATTACAATTAATGATGAAAAGGTTACTGAGAAATATTAATAGAACAAATTAAGTGAAAAATTGAAGAAACAAAAACGAGTATCCCGTGGAAAACAAACCAAAACAAAAATTATAAATTATATATTTTAATAAAAAAAAACACAAGTCAAAAGTTAAATTCCTGCATAAGCTGGTGCCGATACTGCCAGGCAGATCGAGCATAATTAATAAGCCCCTTATAGTTACAAGCATTAAGAAGGGCTTGCAAAGAGTGCAAAGTAAGGACGAAATTCTGCGAGAATAGAGCAAACTGCTAAAAAATGTACAATATCCTCCCTAGTATTGAGGTTACATAAGGAACATCTCTTTCTTATCGCCTCCTTATCTGGCCAAGGCGCACAATTTAAATATAATAATTCGCCCCTCATTTTAAATAACCACCTCATCTCTTTTAAATGCAATGACGAGGACTGGCGGTCAAAGGAGAATAATTTACAGCTCATATCTAGCTGTTTATAGTAAATAAACCTCGAGGACGTACTTATGTACAACGCAGACTCCTCCCGATGCACCAATCTTATCTTATCTAACAAGGTTGCTAACTGGTTTTTCCAAAGACTCAAGTTGTCAGCAGAGTAATCGAAGTGACAAGAGTGTCCGCGGGCCAAGTTAATCCAATGCTCAAACCAATAAGTTTTTCTTTTAACTATTTCCTGAGCAAAAATCCTTGGCAATCTACGAGCAGGAAGCTCCAGAACTCTAAGACAGTACCTAAAGTGTAGTCTTAAGGTAAAAACCACAAGCAGATCAACATCAGTCTCCGCATAAAGCATGTAGTTCGGGGTAACTGACGGAAGAGAATACAGCTTTTTAATAATGAAACGCAACAGCTTTTCTAGTATCTCATACCGTTCAAACCCCCAAACTTGGGCTGCATAACAGGCAATTGACCTGCAAACAGAGTTAAATAACTGGAACTTAAGAGAAGAAGAAACCTTGTCCTTAGCCACAAAGCCCGTCCAGACAGTATTTAGAGCTAGCTTAGCGGAAGATACCTTCTCTTTAACATGGGGATGGAAAGATAGCTTAGGCGTAAGTATAACCCCTAAATATTTGTACCTATTAACAACCTAAGAAGTTTGATTATTGCTAATAAAAGAGGCACAATTACCTACAATGAAAAGTCATAGAATCTTGTTGTAGTTGTTGAAAACAACTTGTATAAAAGAAATTAACTTGTATTGTTAACCTTTTATTAGAAAAATTGATATTATATATTAACATTGACTGTTAGTAGGATAAAAATGTATGTTCCAGAACACTTTTCCACCCCCCCCGGCCCACTCCCTCGTCAGGCCGAATCGTAGTTTTTGCCCCCCACCACAAGCCGCCCTTCCTCGGCTGCTCTATAGGTGTGCTGATGGGTAGAGTGAGGTGTATATAGCTGTCTTTTTCTATTCAAGGCCAGTTGCTTATTGCATTTTAATGTTTATTTTTATCTTTTTTTTTTTTTGTTTAATTGCCCTGCCCCAGTAATAGTGCATTGTCCCCCACTGACGCCAAAATAGATTAGTTGGCGCACTGGTTGACCTTGTTCAGTTAGAATTTTTTTTTATTTTTTATTTTTTTAGTTCAAATCATCTAAGTAAGAAAGGGTTATATATAAAATTGTACCACCTTTAAGGAAGCTCAGTTAGTAAAATGGCGGTAGAGTGGAAAGAGATATCAGCGAGTGATAATTATATTAGGTGTGTTTCAACATATCCAAACATCACGCTCACCGATTTGGATTTAGTACTAAGTTATATCAATCTGTACAGCGATTTAAAATCTTTAGAAGAATGTACTAAAGAATATACTGTTATGGCAGCTAATAAAAATTATATAAATTGTGTTTGGTCAAATCCAAAACAAAAAGTGGGACCTGATAATTGTCCTTGTTCACATATTGCTTCTCTAGCACACTGCATTAACAGAGATTTAAATGAGCTGTTCAGCGAATAGTGGGGGAAGTAAATATAGTTGAGAAGTAGTGTGTGACATCCTAGTTTGCGATCATATCTCAAGATGGCAAGTGGTATAGGATTGCAGCTTACAACCTGCTTCTCGCTCAACACCAGCAATTCAAAACAATTAGTGACTGGTCTTTCTGAAGAAGGTGAACCACTTATAGCATTAAAAACAAAAAAATCAGTTATCTATTTGAATGATGAAGACTGGACAATTCTCCAAGATAGCAAGCAAATATGTGATGATTTTTTTGGTAAAAAATACGGATCTTCTATGTCCGATATTCAATTGAAGCATTCATCAGTTTTCTTTGAGAACTTCACCCATAAAACTATGGTTATCCAGGGGAAACCATCATGGCTTGAAGAACTCCTCAAATATCAGCCTCCGAAGATCAATTTATTAAGAAGTGAATATTTTAAACTAGTTAGTGTAATTGAAGATGTTAATAAACAAGTCAGTTATTTAAAAAAATTATTGAACTATGATTTTTTCTTTAACAAAAATGTAACAACTGCTGAATAAATTTGTTATATCAGATAGATTGTTTTATTTATTTTCCTGAACTGGTATCAACAAGGAGGTTAATAAAAATAAATACTCAATTTTATATGAACTTTATTAAGCTACTAAATCTTTTACATTTATCCAAGAAGGTTTCTTGAAACCTAACCACTTTACATACAGCTTATTACTTTTACGTCTTAGTATTTTTTCTACAAGATATACATCTTTATATTTAGTTTTCTGCAGCTCCTGAGTGTAAAATGCACCTTGAATGGGCTGTCCTGTCAAATCTTCCAACAAATAAGTATATGGAATTGTGTTGCGAACATTTTTAATTTTAAATATTTCTGTACTCCAGTTGGGCGTATATCCTCTAGTAAATATAGTTCTTCTTTTCGAGATACGTATAGTCTCCTTCTTCAAAACGTTGTTTATCTTTTCGTTTTACATTAGAAGAGTAAACATTAGCTCGTAAGGATGCTTCATTGGTAGAATTTACTTCTGATGGTGTCATACCAATCGTACGGTGTACTTTGCTATTGTAGGTATTTATGAGATCAGGTAAATGTTTTGTATAATTGTAGTTTCCTCTAAGACTAAACAACTGATACATCATAGATTTGAAGGTTCTATTAAACCTTTCAACAATTGAACTTTTAATCTGGCTGTAAGTACTGTAGTGATTAATGTTGTGCTTCTTCATGAGCTTTTTGAAGGAAGCATTGTAGAACTCTTTCCCATTATCTGTCTGAATATTTTTGGGCACTCTACCACTTGAATAAAAAATATTGTCCATTGCGTGAGTGATATCCTGAGCGCCTTTGGATTTAACAGGTTCTACCCAGGCATATTTTGAAAAACAATCAATTACTGCTAATATGTATTTGTAACCACTATTTTGGCGAGCATATGGTATCATTTCTATTAAATCAGCTTGCCATAAATCATCTATACCTTTGAGCAGTGTACGTCTTCGAGGGTAGCGTACACGTGCTTGTCTATGAAGTTCCGTAACTACAGCTTTTTTGGAAGACATTGCCCCTTATAGCACCTTATCCTTTACAGAATTTTTTCGCATCTGATATTTATTTCTAAAATATAAGTATTATATTTATTCTTAACACTTACTTAATCAAAAACTGTTTTTAGCTGATAGGCTGTTAAAGGAGTATTCGGATTGAATGCATTCAGTCTATTTATTATTGTTTCAAATAAGCGTTGTACATATTTCTGAGTCACTAATTTTCTAGCCTCATCATAAGTTTCTAATAGGTACTTTTTGGATACAAAATGTTCGTTTAGATAGTTTTGAATGTATAATTTGGTTGGTAAATCTAATTGATCTATATAATTTTCCAAGTATGTTTTAGAAATTAAGTCATTTTTACCAGAAGTATTTAAGTTAGTTACATATTTTTCCAGATATCTCTTATTAACAGCATCAGAACCCCTTAAAGCGTCACTCACCCCGATTAAGCGTTTATTTTCAAAGTCGATATAATCACCATCTTCATCGTCACTTGCGTGAAATACTTTCTTGATTTCAGGTAATGATCTACCAAATTTGTCGACCGACATGTTATTTGGCGCTGTGTTAAGTTAACACTGAACAGTTAATCAAAATTTTACCAGTTTAATAAATAATATCAGCCTCTCTCAGCTCTTCAATTATAGAGTGAATTTCATTTTCATGCCCTGTATGACCTGCACTAGTTGAGGCGTATAGCAGCCGAAGTCGTTCAACCAGTTCGTTAGGATCATCCCAGTATTCATAAATACTTTGACCTTCCCTCATACCTTTACCAACAGTTGGCCTTGGTCTTAGCGGATATCTACTAGTAGTAGTAGGTTTTGTTGCAATCAGAGTGAGGGGTGTTCGACTATGTGATGCTGTACTTGGTGGAGTAAACCTAGTTTGTGGTAAAAGTTCTTCCAATGATGTTGAGGGTGGATTAAAAAGAGGAGCGATGATTTGTATTTCCATCCTCTGCTAGAACTAATTCCTTTTTCATCACTAAACTGACGCTTATGTGCTTCACTCCTAATTAGAATATCTTTATAATTATCTAGATCATTTTCTGAATAGTGGGTGGGTTGTTTTAGAAATAATAACTGCAACAAACCTTCGGTACCTTCATACCACTCGCCGTTTACATTAATGTCTCCACCGTCTATGGTTACCTGAGCATTTCCAATGGCCATACCGCCTAATGGTAGAACCCTAATTCCGTATCTATCATCCATATCCCCTGTGTCTCCAGTCATCATTTTCAATATATATGGTTGCATTAAAGGACCGAAATCTTCTTCTTCTCTTAAACTTTTCTCTAATTCTTGTTTATCAATTTTTGCTATATACTCTAAAGGAGTGATCTCCTCCTCAAAAGTCTCTTCTTCTTCTTGTTTTACTGGAATAGGATGCTTTATAGGGGTAGACGCTTCAATCGGTGATTGTGAAAGATCTTTAATTAGTGTTTCTGTTGAATCCTCTTTAGTAGAAGCTTTCATCGATGAGTCCGTTGAAGCATCTTTTTTCAATTTCAACGGCACATAATCTTCCATTAACGGGGCATCTTGTTTGACCCGTTTTTTCCGCTGAACCAGCTCTTGCAGTGGCTCCGTAATGGGTTTCAAACTCCTTTCTAGTTCTTCTTGAGATGATTGAAGACCTCGCTTCATACTTTTGAATTTAGAGCGTAATGATTTAGAAGTTTCAATAAGTTGTTTAGTAACGTTGGGATCCATAGCGGAATGAGAAAACTATTCTACTCCCAAGCTATATATAGATAAATGTATCCAACCCCTTCCGAAACCTGCCATTGTTAAAATCTCTTGTTTTATCCAGAGTTATAAATCCATGCGGCTCCTCCCAGCAGATATCACACATCTGTTTAAACTTCTCAAATGATACACTATAGGAACTTACATGGTCACTGTAAACATGTTTTAAATTTAAGTCATCCTGTTTGAACAATATGATAAAGTTAGCATTGTCACGAATAAGGTGTTTTGGGATCCTAGCATAACTTTGGCAAAGATAAAAGCAGTCAATGTCCTTGTGACGTCCCATACTGAAATATTTCCTGATATTTTCCTGCTCATCCATTGAAATATCATCAAAAACTATGACAGAGTTTGGTTCTGCTAGATCAGGAGTGATTATTTGTTGAGTAGTATTAATTGTAAGGAATCCTATTTCTGGAACTAGTTTAAAGATCTCTTCTAAGTATAAATATTTCTCTTGTTGAAGCGACTGACTGCATAGATATACATGTGCGAATTTTAGTCCATTTGGTTGTAAAAGCAAACAAGCCATAAGATTGGTTTTACCAGAACCTGAAGATCCACAAATAAGTGCTCGAATATTATCTGGAAGTAGTACACCATGTCGATTTATTTTCACATGTTCGTCTATCGAATTATTCAGTAGATTGCAGATAGGCAAACTTTCACTTTGCTTCTCTAAACGCATAATAATTTATCAAGGGGATGCGACACTATATATATAGTTGCAGGTCTCACTAATGGCATCATAATGAGAAGGAAAACAGTCGGAAGAGGTCTTATAAATTCAGCGATTAACAAACTCCCTTTTGAAGTGCACATACCTGGGTCCAGATTTTGCGGTCCTGGAACTAAGCTACAAGAAAGATTAAAACGAGGAGATAGAGGTATTAATCCTTTAGACGAAGCCTGTCGGGAACACGACATTGCATACTCTCAACATAAGGATCTAGAATCAAGACATAAGGCTGATCTTATACTCGCTGACAAAGCTTGGCAAAGAACAAAGGCACGTGACTCCTCTTTTGGTGAGAAAGCGTCAGCTTGGGCTGTCACAAACACAATGAAAGCTAAAGTAAAATTAGGTGGTGGTGTGAAAAAGGTAAAAACTATTAAAGATGTTATAAAAGCAGCGCGTATAAATTCACCTTTGTCGATCAGTGATGCGTCAAAGAAAGCTCTAAAGAAGGCAAAGAGTTATTTAATAAAGTCAAAACTATCAAAAATACCCAGAGTTTTACCAGTACCAAAAACTGGTGGAATTCTTCCATTTCTAGTACCCTTATTTGCAGGGCTATCTGCACTAGGAAGTTTGGCTGGTGGGGCATCAGCAATAGCAAAGGCAGTAAAGAATACACAGGTTGCGAGGGATCGTCTAGAAGAAGATAGAAGACATAATTGAAAATTAGAAGAGCAACAGATTGGTAAAGGGTTTTATCTTAAACCGTATAAGAAAGGGTATGGTCTTTACATAAGAAAAAACGAATGACTACTTCCTAACAGAGCGCTCACAAACATTGAATTATTGAAATACGCTAAAAATATTCCACATTTTAGAGGTGTATATATGCGTGATACATTGCCGAAATTTCCTAAAACTGATGAATGTGCTATTGTAAATTAGATTCAGCGTACAATCCTGGAACTCATTGGGTGGCATATATTAAGAAAGGTAACCAAGTTATATATTTTGATCCATTTGGGAATCTCAGACCACCATTAGAAATGCTACATTATTTTAACAAGAGTGAAGTTATATATAATCGTGAGAGGTATCAAGATTGGAATACGCCTTATTGTGGACATTTATGTTTAGAATTTCTCTATAATAATGCATAACAAAGTTAACAGACATTAGTCATGTCTTACACTTTTACCTTAACAGGTACATATAGCATCCTTAGCGCTGATATATTTCCACCAATTAGTTTATTAGATGGAGGTGATTATAACATTGGCTTGCTTAGCTTCCAATCTTATAACTCGATACCAAACATAATTGAAAATGTAAACAATAAATTTCATTATGGTGACAAAGTGATTAGTATTCCTACTGGGAACTATGAGGTTGAAGCTATAGCAGATTACCTAAAAAGACATATGCAGTCACCTCATTCAATTAAAATGAAAGGTAACGTTAGCACTTTAAAAGTGGAATTCAAGTGTACTCAACCTGTATATTTCAACAAAGAACATTCAATTGGTCCTTTGCTGGGATTTACTCATCATAAAATACTGGAGGCGAACGTTACTCATAAATCTGATGAAATTGTGAAAATTCATGGTGTAAATACAATTGCTATAAACTGTAATATAGCTGCGGGATCATACAGAAATGGTAAACCTGGACACACAATATATGAGTTTTCCCCTACAGTTCCTCCAGGTTATAAACTGGTACATGAACCTACGCCAGTCATTTATTTCCCAGTCATTGGCGAGAGAATTGACAATATTACACTAACTCTTACAGACCAAGACAATAATTTGATGAACTTCCGTGAAGAAGTAATTACTATTCGATTACATTTGAAGAAAAATGGGTATTGATTTTCAAGGATATAAGCCAGCTGGTGTTAAACCAACCAGTATTCGTCGTCTACCCCGTATAGTGTTAACACCTCTAAACGTTTACTTTCTACAGCAAATAGGACTTTTAGTTAAACTACATGGAAGAAATACTAAATGTAAATGAAGGGGTGACTTTCGAAGAGAGGATAACCAACTATGAGTATCACACACATCAACCATATACACAGTCGCTGAACAATTCGGATGAGATCGTTATTTCAGTGCAGCAGCAGGACATTTTCACAGTTCCTTCAAAGAGTTTTCTCTACATTCAAGGACAAGTGGAAAAAGATGAAACTGAACCAAATATAAATATGAGATTAGTGAGGAATGCTTTCATGTATCTCTTTGATGAAATCAAATATCAATTAAATGGAGTTTTAGTTGACCATGTTCGTAATCCAGGAATTGTCAGCACTCTTAAAGGATATGTATCTTTTAACAGTGATAAAGTTAAAGCATTAGAAATAGCTGGTTGGATGCCTCCTAATACAGATATCAAACTTATTGATGATGATGGTAACTTTGACTGCTGCATTCCATTGGACACAGTTATGGGCTTCTTTGAAGATTATAACAGAATAATTCTACAAGGGAAACATGAATTAATATTGCACAGAAGTAGAAGTGATAATGATGCAATAATCGGTGCAGATGCAGGAGTTAAAGCTCCTATTAAACTTAAATCAGTGCACTGGAGGATTCCATATGTAAAAGTGTCCGATCAACAAAAGCTCAAGTTTTTGAATGTTATCAACAAGGGGAAGACCATACATATGGCATTTAGATCATGGGATCTTATCGAGTATCCAACACTGCCTGCTACCACAAAGCATACGTGGACATTGAAGACCACGACAAATTTGGAGAAACCTCGTTATGTGATTATAGCATTTCAGACCAACAGAAAGGATAACATACTAGCAGATCCAACAATTTTCGATCAAAATAACTTTACTAATGTTAAGCTACATTTAAATTCAGAGATTTATCCTTATGATGATTTAAATGTCAATTTTTCTAAAAATTATTTCAGTTTTCTGTATTACATGTATCAAAATTTTCAACACAGTTACTATGGAAAAGCAAACCAACCTCTCATGTCTAAAAATCACTTTAGAGATTATGCACCTATTATTTGTAATTGACTGTTCCCGTCAGTCGGAAGCAATTAGATCATCTTCCGTTGACATCAGGTTAGAGATGGAATGTACTGAAGCTTTCAAGGCCAATACCACTGCATATGCTTTAATTTTACATGACAGCCTCGTGGAATATAATCCTTTATCTGGTATTGTTAGAAGAATGTAACTTGTTTTGGTAGGGGGAGGAATGAGTTGATATATAAATTGAGGTACAATAAAGAGTAACTAGTAGTTCGTCAATATGTGCGCTGCAGTAATAGATGTGCAAGGTTATCAAAGCTGCGAGCATGGATTCATCGTCAAGGAGTTGGCTATTGTTAACTTGACTGGTCTGGAGAAGCAATGGTTATTCAAACCTCCATCCTATGGAAATCCATACTCATCTCCCAATAGATGGGTATATAGAAATCTTCATGGGATCGGATGGGGAATTGGAGATACTGACTATTCTGAATTTGATGATGTTTTAAGGAATGAAACTAAAAAATATCACTACCTTTTTGCAAAAGGAGATGAAAAGTGTAAATTCCTAGGAGACATTATTGAAAAAACTGTATTCAACCTACAGGATTTTGGCTGTCCTAGCCTAAAACAATTATGTCCACATCATCACTTTCCCAAATATGACTATCATAATGAAACTAAATATAATTGTGCTAAATATTAGTTTCTTGGCTTTTGACCAACTACTCAAAGGTAGATTTTACCAATTCTGATGTTAGGGAGAATACGTTCAAAGGCTGGAAAACAACTCCAAGTCCGGAATTACTAGCCTTTAATGGATTCATCAAGATCAGAAACAATTGTGTTCAGTGTGTGTATTGTGGACTGCAACTTTCAGAAAAGATACTTAAAGAATGTCCTTGTAAATTACATATTTTACATAATAAAAACTGTACATGGTTCCTAAAACATGGAATAAAATAGTTTTTTAAATAATTTTTTTGTTTTTTCTTCTTTGACCTTATATTATTAGTTTTCAAATTTTACTTTAACCGCTGGCGAGTTGCCTTATAGACTGTTTCAACAATGTAAAAAGAAAAAAAAAAAAAATCTGATATCTTTCAGCCTTCATTGAACGCATTTGTTAAAATAGTTAACAATAGACCAGAGTACCGCGACGATTGATTAGTTTTTTAGCTTATTAAAATTAGAATAGATTAGAGTAGTTTAGTGGAAATACATAAAATTTTATATATATTACCTTGGATTTGTATTTATGATACAATAAACAATGAAATACAATACAATACACTGATAATAAACAATACAATGATAATAAAAAAGAATAAATATAATATAATATAACATATAATTGATCCCTAAATATGAAGTCGTCACATGTACAAATATCACTAGTTTTATTAATTATGGGGGGGAGAGAATGCACTATGACTGGGGCGGGGGAGTGACTCTAGAAACAAAACATTAAAATGCAACTGGCCTTGAATAGAAAAAGACAGCTATATACACCTCATTCTACCCATCAGCACACCTATAGAGCAGCCGAGGAAGGGCGGCTTGTGGTGGGGGACAAAAACTGCGATTCGGCCTGACGAGGGAGTGGGCCGGGGGGGTGGAAAAGTGTTCTGGAACATACATTTTTACCCTACTGTTTTAATACTTTTTCTGTATTTTTACTGTTTCTGTATTGTTCTGTTTTTTGTTTAATACTAGTTTGTTTTTAAAACTAGTATGTTTTTTATGTTTTAATACTTTTTTTCTGTATTTTTGCTGTTTCTGTATTGTTCTGTTTTTTGTTTAATACTAGTTTTTTAAAACTAGTATTTTTTTTTTTGTATTTTTACTTTTATGTTTAGTACTATGTTTTTATTATATTACCTAACTTAAAAAACGCCTAACATAAAGTTCTGTTCAAGTATTAGCAGTGCACAACTTAAACCAACTAACAAAAAAACACACATATTTTTTGCCTTTTATGAATTCCTCCATAATTGAAATTCACTTAGCTTAGAATTAAACGTAATTAGCCACATAGAGGCGGTTGAAGTACAAGAAATGGGATCCTACTTGGCCAGTTAATAATGACTCATCATAGTGCAGCTGTCAAGTCATCAGGAAATGACTCAGCGCCGTGCCTCCACTGAGAAAAGGCGCAAATAAGCCCACATTTCAACCCCCACCCTCAGGTGCAGGGTATATAAGCAGGTGCAGGACGGCGCTAATTCAGTCTTCGTGTGACTTCCTACACGTGAACATCGCTCTCCAGAAGCTACATCCTCGCTCTAAGGACAACATCAGAAGAAATGGCCACTCTAATGACAACATCAGAAGAAATGGCCTGCATTAAATGTAGAAAGGCGTTCTCTTTTAAGACCAACCTCTATCGCCACCAAAAATACTGTGATGGCAGTGCAGATTATACCTGTAAAGTGTGCAAAAAGTCATTCCCGAACAGGTATAATGGAAAACGGCATGAAACCTTCTGCATTGAAGAACCACCTCGCAAGATTGCACGTTATGATGGCGTAGAACCAACCAAGGAACACCTTCTAAAACACGCATCAGAAGAATATGAAACGGCATGTCAAGGTAGGATCAAATCATATTTTTTACAGTCAACTGAATTTGAAGATCTGCCTACGTTTCTACAATCCATTAAACCCCGTCTTCATGAACTAATTAAACTCCAATTAGAGGAAAAGCATGCTTTGAAGGTTAATATATTAGTGGAATGCTTGTTTGAAAATACAATTGGAGAGCACAGCGACCGGGCCTTTAAGACCCGAAATAAGGCTGTTTACAGAAATACTAACCTCGATGAGTTTCTTGAACAGGCATTCAAAAAATTAGTTAATGAGATGGAAGAAGCCCAGCTGGAGAAAAGTGGATGGCAGCTGGTTGGAATTGATGGAGCGAGGTTAAGAATAAATATGTACAAACCGCTGGGCGGGTCGACATATATCAAACTTCCTAAATCTATCGCTGCTAAGAAGGCTTGTATAAATCCGCAGAATTACGACGAGGAGTGTTTTAAATATGCAGTGCTGGCAAAATTAATTCAAAAGAAACCTCAACGCATCGCTAAATATCAAGAACTCACCCACAGATATGATTTTTCATGCATTTCGTTTCCTACACCGCTTAATGAGATCAAAAGGTTTGAAAAGGTTAACAACAAATCAATTAATGTATTTGGATTGGATGAAAATGATGCCGTTTATCCATTGAAGGTTGTGAAAGAAGAACTGCCAGACCATCGAGATCTTTTACTCTTAGAAGATGGGGAAACACAACATTATGTATATATTAAGCACCTTAATAAATTAGTTCATCTTCAAAAAACTGCGCACAAGGAGGCAATACAATTGTGTAAACGGTGCTTTACTCATTTTGACGGACGCTATGGGAAAACATCAGAAGAAAAACTGAAAGAACACAAGATATATTGCAACGAAAACGCCCCAGGAGCTGTTAAACTTCCAACTGATGAGCCGTTTATTGAATTCAAAAACGTTGAACGCCAGGTGAGAGTAAATTTTGTAATTTATCCTGATTTTGAGTGTATTTTAAATCAAATTGATACATGTGAACCAACGCCTCAAAGCTCATACACAACAGCCTATCAAGAACACACACCATTTTCCTTTTGCGCCTATGTTAAACCTGCTGCTGAAATAGAACATCTTTGGCCTCTTACAAAACCATACTTGTACAGAGGAAAGTGTGCCGCCGAATTTTTCCTAGACTATTTGGATAGGATATCCACTCCAATTAAGAAGATTATGAACAGAAATGAAGAAATGGTGATTGATGAATTGGAGGAGAGAGAATGGAAGGCGGCCAAGATCTGTTATCTCTGCAAGCGAAATTTTGAAGAACGCAATCATAAGGTACACGATCACTGCCATATTTCCGGCAAGTATAGAGGACCTGCATGTAATAAATGAACTTACGCTGCAAGACATTTAGCTACGTTCCAGTCATCATACATAATCTCAGCAGGTATGACGCACATTTCATCATAAAGGAATTAGGAAAGCTACCTGGCAGAATTAATGTAATACCCCACACAGAAGAAAATTTTATCTCATTCGCCAAATACATAAATGGGGTGCAATTTCGCTTCATTGACTCATTTAGTTTCATGGCTGAGAGTCTCAGTCAATTAGCCAACAATTTACCAAAAAGCAGCTTTACAGAAACAGCAAAATTTTTTAATGAAGTGCAGCTACCACTTGTGCTATGAAAGGGCGTATTCCCATATGATTATGTCAATTCTTGGGAAAGATTGGACGACGACGTTTTACCACCGAATAAAGCATTTTACAACAAATTAACAGACAGCAACATCGATGAAGAGGATTATAACCACGCCACCACCGTATGGAAGGAATTTAATTGCTCCACGTTAGGGGAACATAGCGACATTTATCTAAAAACAGATGTATTGCTGCTGGCTGATGTTTTTGAAAACTTCCGTCAAGTGACCATGAACGTACATAAACTCGACCCAGCACATTATTTCACAGCACCAGGAATGGCGTGGGATGCAATGCTACGTTTAACTGGCATCAGATTGGAACTCTTACTGGACTACGACATGATATTAATGGTATAACGAGGAATAAGAGGAGGCATCTGTCAAGCATCTCTCAGGTATGCAAAAGCAAATAATAAGTATATGCCTGATTACGACCCATCACAGGAATCTACATACTTATATAATGTACTACGACGCCAACAACTTATATGGTGATGCTCAGAGTAGATTTCTACCTTATGGAGGCTTCAAGTGGGCAGAGCGACCTGGAGAAATACAAGTGCAAGACATCCCGGACGATTCTGAATATGGCTACATATTGGAGGTGGATATAGAATATCCTGAACATCTTCAGAACCTCCACAACGATCTCCCATTCCTAGCAGAATCTATTGTGCCACCCAACAGCGATGGAAATATGAAAAAATTAATACCTCATCTGGGCAAACGGGAGAGATATGTCGTACATTACATCGCCCTAAAACAGGCTCTCGACCATGAGCTGCAATTGGTGAAGGTTCACCGAGCAATACAGTTTAAACAATCCCCATGGCTTCTACCTTACATTAAATTGAACACAGATATGCGCAAGAAGGCAACCAACAACTTTAAAAAAACCAATATAAACTCTACAACAACGCTAACTTTGGAAAGACCATGGAAAATGTGCGAAAACGGATGAACTATGAGCTTGTAAATAATGAAAGAAGACTGATGAAATTGGTCGCAAAACCAAATTTCCTGGACAGGACAATTTATGGTGAAAATTTAGTTGGGGTGCAGATGGCGAAAACCAGGATATTCTTCAACAAGGCGACATATGTGGGATTATCCATACTGGAAATTTCGAAGACGATCGTTTTGGGATTTCACTATGACGTAATGCTGCGCAAATATGGTCCAGAACGTTTGAAACTTATATACACTGATACGGACTCCTTAATTTATGGAATTTGCACAGACAACGTTTTCAAAGATATGCAGGAGATGGAGGAACACTTTGACATATCTGATTATCCTCCCGATCACCCCAACTACTCAACTAAAAACAAGAAGGTGCTGGGAAAGTTCAAAGATGAGGTAAATGCACAAACAATTAACGAAGTTGTAGCTTTGAGGCCGAAAATGTATGCAATTGATGTGGCTGGTGATATTAAGACAAGGGCAAAAGGCGTTCAAAGATCAACACTCAAGAAAATTGGCTTTGAGGATTATAAAAAAGTACTGTTCAACAATACGCAAATGTTAAGCAAGATGAGATCGATTAGATCAATGGAGCATAATGTTTACTCCATTGAAATGCTGAAACGAAGTCTTTCATCTGCAGACGAAAAAAGGATTATCAAATCTGATGGAGTCAGCACATTTGCATATGGGAATTGTAATGCGGAGTTGTGAATAAAGCGACATTTCATTGCAGGTATGAATATTTTTAATTATATATTGTTCTAAATGTAAAAATTATAATTGTTATCACATTATAAATAAAAAATATTTTTTTTTACACAGATGTATTTTTTTTTACAATACCTAAAAACAGAACTGAACTTTATGTTTTTTTTGTTAAGTGAGGTATGTATTTTCATAGTACTTAAACATAACTTTACATAAAAAACAGAACTGAACTGAACTTTGTTTTTTTTGTTAAATTAGGCGGTGTATACATACAAAAAATAAGTATTTAGCCAAACTGAGGTATGTATTTTTTTATAATACTAAAACTGAACTGAACTTTATGTTTTTTTTTGTTAAATTAGGCGGTGTATTTGACCAAAGTGGTGTATTTTTCATTAGGTTATGCGCAAAAAGTATTAAGCATTGGGCCCCCTCCCCGCATTGCAGGGCATCTGTAAGCGGATGTTGGCTCAAAGAAGGTGGCGTGATAAGTTTTGTTGCATTTCGGTGGATGCTGCCCTCAATATATAATGGTGATGGACGTAACAAGATATGTAAGTACCAATTGTATTACGTACCATCTTAATGTTATTTCCAAATTGACTCAATTGGGGGATTTTGTGTAGTATTACTGCAATCACTGCGGGGCCGTGTTTGGGATGAGGCCGTCCGCTGCAGCTTATAATGGTAAATATCTATAATTGAATTATTTTTTACTTTCTCTTACTCCTAGTAAGAGGAAGTATTGTAACCGTGTCAAATTTTTCGATATCGAGTTTTCACCGGAAATATCCGTTTCAAATCCCCTGAGTCCAAAAAGTGGGTTTTAGCAAATGGTCTGTGTATGTGAACAGCATAGCTCAAAAACGGAAAGCCGTAGAAAACTAAAAACTTAATATTCCCTTTAGGTATCACCATGCGATAATTTAGATCTGACAGTGCGAAAATTTCTCAACCGGAAGTACCACTTTACTAGTTGACTTTTTTTATTTTTTGCGTTTTTCTCAGAAATGGCTCCAAGGATTTTCTTTAAACTTGATATATCAACTACACATATGAGGAGCTACAACTTTTATTTGAAACATTTCTCTGGGAAAATTGATTTAAGGGCCCTTCTGGGGGAGGGGTGGGGTTAGGTTACCCTCTAAAGTGCTATTTCAGATAATTACACAATTCGGTCATTTAAATAATGTTAATTAGAATTAAATATGTTGTTGAAATTCCGAGTTTGAGAAAATCGGAAAACCGGAAGTGCTTTGTTTTAACTTTACAAAATATGATTTTTTTACTTTTTCGCGATTTTCTCAAAAATGACCCCGACGATTTTCTTGAAACTACACATATAAACTAAACATACAAAGATCTACAACTTTTATACAAAACGTTTCTCTGGAAAAATTTATTTAAAGGCACTTTTAGGAGAGGGGTGGGGTTACAGCTTCCTCTAAAGTGGTATCATACTTGATTATACAACTCTGTCATCCAAATGAAATTAATTAGAAATAAATAGATGGCCAAAATTCCGGGTGTAAAGAAAATCAGTAAACCGGAAGTGCGCTTTTACTGAATAGTTTTTCAGTTTTCGACAAATTTCATTAAATTTGGTACACAAACTATAAAATTTGTCAATTATGATTTTGAGGACTGGAGTAAAAGAAAGTTGTGTGAGTGTTTCACACCAGATTTTTTTAAATTCTATTGTATAATGCAGTTCTTTCAATGGATCTCCCGGACATGTCCGTGCACGTCCTGCCGCCGCCACCGCGGGTAGGTTGCGTCACCATCAAGCCCTAACACACGCCCTTAACGCGGTGAGTGTTAAGCATGCCTGATTTAATGTATTGAGCAATAATATTTATCTAACTTTTTCCTTGTTTTTTTTTCAGGGATGCTGTAATTTCAAATATTAATTATAACATATTATATAAGCTTTTGTGTGTTTTTTTAATATTAATTATATAAGCTGTGTTTTAATTATAACATATTATATATAAGCTTTGTGTGTTTATTTTTTTATTAATTATATGAGCTTTTGTTTTAATTATAACATATTATATATAACTTTGTGTGTTTTTTTTAATATTAATTATATGAGCTTTTGTTTTAATAGGCTTTTTCTGTTTTTCCATCTTCCCGCTCTACTAATTGGTAGATGAATTAAAAAAAATAAATGACGTTATAAATATAATAAAATTTAACGAAAAACTATGAGTTAAGATCGATAAATTAGTTGGCTGTTGGCATGTCTAAGTTTATTTAACTGTGTGTAACTTAAAACAACTATCAAAATAAAAAAATATCACTTTTGTTTTAATTGTGTGTAATTTAAAATCAACTAACGCACAAACAATTCCACTTCCTGTAGCTGGGAGAAACATTATTTAAGTAGCATAATTTCTTTAATAAATTATTAAAAAAATTATCGTAATGAGTGATTAGCTGCTAAAGCAGCATACGCCTTATCTGCATTTCTAAAAAAACAGTAGCGCATTGATTTATAAAATTAATATAAACGTTTTCATTAAGGCCTTATCTGTTTCACTTTGCTTGTATTTCTAAATACTGTAGCACATTGAATATAAACGTTTTCACTATTCACTTTTTTCTAATATATATAACATTTAAAACACACATAGAGTTCTCAACTCTTAATTTTATTTAGTGTTTATATTTACCTAATTTAGCACAGAACTGACAGCAATGTAACAACTTTTTATTATTATTTTTTAAATTTATTGTCAGCAATGTAATTTTACTATTTCAGTGATTTCTTACTTTTCCTTTTCTTTTTAATAATTCTGATTATTTTATAAGCTCAGTTTTCGTTTTTCCTTGTTTTTTTTTTCATTATCCCATTTCTATTTACTGTATGACCGAACTGTTTAAACTGTTATCTATATATGTTAGCTCCATAAAGTGTTGCTAAAGTATATCTGTAGTTAGCATCAAAAAGCTGTTATTTAGTTTTGCCTTTCTTTTTGTTATATTAATGTATTAACATCACTCATATAAATCTCTAAGTAATTTATTTAACTGAATTATTTCTATAAGCAGCAACTCCAGCACACGGCATTTGCCATGCTGTTTACCTTTTGTCTTTACTATTTTTGTATATATTATATTTATTATACTTATCAAATAAAGGTTATTAATAATAATAACACACATAGAGGTTGCAAGGTGGCATTTTTATTGAAAATGATGTTAATATATGCTGCCCAACCGATAGTTTACTTTGTGTTCTTACTGTAATCGCAAATGTCTTAAGATGTTTCATTTTGTTTTATTTTTCACCTCACATATTTGTCATTAGTTTATGCCTCAATTGCTATATATTTTGCTGTGTTTTTTAAATATACCATTTGTATTATCTCAATTAGTTTGCTATATATAATGAATATTGTGTTTTTAGATATGGCAATTTTTACTTGTTTTACCTTATTGTCATATAATTACATTCTTTTTTATGTCTTAACATGTTTTAAATAAACCATTTGTTTTACTTGTACCTCAATTAGTTTGCTATATATAATATTTAATTTTATTTGCGCTTAAGTAAATGTTGTGTTTGTTTTCCCCCACTATTCTTACATTCTTTTTTATGTTTAAGATGTTTTACATTATTGTCATATAATTACCACTAGTTTGTTTGTTTGTGTGTCTATGATGATGTGTTTTAATTTATTTGTCTATTCTCATATAAACGCCTTTTTTTATTAAATTGTTGTTAAATAATGTTAAAATACCTTGTAAACCATTTTGTTTTACTTATACCTCAATTATTTTGCTATATATAATGATTTAATTTTATTTAATTTTATAATGATTTAAGTAAATGTTGTGTTTGTTTTCCCCCCACTATTCTTACATTCTTTTTTATGTTTAAGATGTTTTCACATACATAATTACCACTAGTTTGTTTGTTTGTGTGTCTATGATGATGTGTTTTAATTTATTTGTCTATTCTCATATAATCGCCTTTTTTTATTAAATTGTTATACCTTGTTTTACATTATGTGACTCACAATCTATGTTATAAATTGTTTGGTGGAAGATTTTATTACCTTATTCAATCATCATTAGTTTTAACTCAATTAGTTTGCTATATAATGTTGTGTTTTAGATATGTCAATTTATTTGTATTATTTCCCCATCTCCATTATGTGGTATAGTGATGTTTATAGGGTACGTTTAAACATTTATATTACACTTTTCTCACATATTCACTAAATGCCATGTAATTACATCAATAGAGGTGTTTATTCAATCACCATGACCTATTATTTAAACTAACACCAACTTAAAAGGTATGTAAAACTTAACTTGTTTTTTAACTCAGCCTACCCAATCTTAATATTTCTGCATGTTTAAAATGTTAGGTTAAGTAATTGTATCCAAAAAAGGTTTATTTAATAGTTTGTTAGACTTCAGGCGTTTATGATCTATCAATTAAGCTGTTTATTTTTTTCCAACACAACACAAAGATGTGACTCACATGTTGTTAATATATGTTATAAATTGTTTTCGTAATTACATTAATATTTTGTGTGGGAGTTTTAATTACCTTATTCAATCATCATTAGTTTTAACTCAATTTAGTTTGCTATAATGATTTTTAATATGTTTGTGCCTAAAAATGTGTTTTTAGATATGTCAATTTTTACTTGTTTTATTGTCACATATTCACCATTAGTTTGCAACTGTTTTAACATTTTTATGTCTTAAGATGAATAATAAATACATTAATATGTCAATTTTTGTTTGATTTTCACCCACATAGTTTGCTTGTTGTTTTGTACCTTATTTATGTCTTAAGATGTTGTTTAATAATAAATACATTAATATGTCAATTTGTTTTATTTTCACCCACACAGCTATTTATCAATTTTTTTACTTGTTTTACCATTAGTTTGCAACTGTTTTAACATTTTTATGTCTTAAGATGAACAATAAATACATTAATATGTCAATTTTGTTTTATTTTCACCCACATAGCTATTTATCAATTTTTTTACTTGTTTTACCATTAGTTTGTAACTGTTTTAACATTTTTATGTCTTAAGATGTTGTTTAATACATTAATATGCCAATTCATCTTATTCTCACATAATTACCAATTAGTTTGCTTGTTGTTTTGTAACTGGTTTATTTTTTGTTCTCCCACCCGCTGCTAATAACGTTTATTGTGTAGATATATCAATTAACTTACATAATCACCATTTCAATTGTCTATATTAATGTCAATTATTAAAAGATATGTTAAAAATGCCCTATAATTGTTGTTAACTAATGTGAAATAAATGTTAAAATACCTTGTTTTATTTTCCTCGGCCACATACTTATATATGATAATTTTACTACTATGAACTAAGTGACCGCTTTGGTCTAGTGGTTTGCATTACCGACTTCTAACTCACCAATTAAGGTTCGATTCCAGGTCAAACAACTTTTTTTTATTTTATTTAATTATTTATAATTTATTTATATTTATAATTTAATATATAATTTATTTGTAATTTAATCGTCTTCGAATTGAATGATGGGATGACGTCATCTTTAAATTACGCTCATTGATTTGGATGATGACGTCAGAGAGATCATTGCCCCTGGCCCAGAAACTCCCTAACTACCCTACTATGGATTCAAGCCCCATCAAGCAACATCCGTATAGGATCAAGCCTATAAAGCAACTAATCATGGACTCCGAAGTTCAGTATTTACTGGAAAATGACCTCATTGAACACAGCAGAAGTGAATGGAGCTCGCCAAGTGTTCTTGTTCCCAAAACAAATAATAGCTTTAGACTGTGTACCGAATACAGAAAGCTTAATGGCATTACTAAATCGGATTCATTTCGGATTCCGAAGGTAGATGATTGTGTGGATAGAATAGGACATGCTAAATATATGACGTAGTTCGACTTGTTAAAAGGGTTCTGGCAGGTCCCTTTAACTGAGAGAGCGAAGGAGTATTCTGCTTTTGTTACTGCAAATGGCTTCTATCAATACAAAGTCATGCCATTTGGCATGAAAAATTCACTGCCACTTTTCAAAGACTGATTAATTTAATTACCAGTGATCTAAAAGGATGTGAAGCTTATATTGACGACGTATTTTTGTATTATAATAGTTGGGAAGAACATATAAAAATCATTGAGGAATTCTATAGCAGAGTCACTGAAGCCAACTTAAACCTCACGCACACAACTACAAGTTGTTCAAAGTTACGCCACAACTACAAGCTACTACAACACAACATCACCAATAACATTTCATCAGATATTGCCCCATCAATAAAATAACACCATCATCGGCATATGCCTGTACATAGAATCCCGATGAATTCATCCTGGTTAACAGTTCACCATAGCTTTGGTGAGAGACAACCACCTTGAGGACACCCTCTCCCCGCTCCCACAACCACAGTGCGCATACCTATAGAAGCCTGCGGATAAATACCTATCCAGTTAATTAAAGAAGACTTTAAAATTGCGAAAGGCTTGAGGCACGGGGATCCATTGGCCCCAACGCTGTTTAATTTAGCCCTGGAGAAGGCTATTAGGGCAATCCGAACCAATCCCGGAGGCACCATTTTTAATAGGTTGAGCCAGCATCTCGCTTAAGCAGACTGTTGTTTTGTCAGCTCGAACTATACCGGCACTCTTAGGAGTTTTCGAAGAGTTCACTAAAGAAGCCAGTAAACTTGGACTCGCTGTCAACGAAGCGAAGACAAAGTATATGCGAACCAAAAAAAGGAACGACCAGGAAGCATTATGCCTTGGAAACCATAAGTTTGAAGTTGTTAAAAGCTTTAGGTACCTTGGGGCTGTTATCACTGATATGAATGAAGTCAGTATAGACATAAAAGCCAGAATAACAGCCGGAAACAAATGCTACTGGTCTTTACAGAAAGCCTTCCGCTTCAAGCTATCTAGGGAAGCCAAGTTAATATTGTACAAGACCTTATTAGGAACGGTTGTAATATACGGTAGCGAAACCTCGGGAGGATGAGCGACTTCTCAGTGAAAGGGAGAGAAAGGTCCTGAGGAAAATATTTGGCCCGGTAAGACAGGATGGAGTATGGAGAATGAGGTCAAATCAGGAGCTAAAAGATCTATATGGTGACAGGACCTGGTGGGAGTAGTGAAACGTGGGAGGTTGAGGTGATTTGGTCACCTGGAAAGAATGGAGCAGTATAGGATACCGAGGAAGTTGTTTGCTGGGCATCCAGGAGGAGGAAGAAGTAGAAGAAGACCACGGATGCGATGGCTGGATGACGTGGAACAGGACCTCAGGTTGTTGGGAGTGAGAAGGTGGAGAGAGGAGTGGAGGAATGTAGTTGAGGAGGCTAGGGCCCTATATGTGCTGTAATGCCAAGAAAGAAGAAGAAGTTAATTAAAACTGGTTGTATACATTTTCGACCTAGGGAATCTTCAAGAGCATCAAACGATACTCTGTGAAATGCCCCTTCAACAACAAAGAAGCACCCTAGAGCATATTCTTTTGTCTCTAAAGCAGATTCTATCCTACCGACCAGACAATGCAAAGCAGTCTCTGTCGATTTTCCTACTGTATAAGCATGTTGGTTTGGATGCAGTGGATGATCCTTGAAAAGACCATCAGTAATATACCTATCCACCAACATTTTCAAAGTTTTTAGAAGGAAACCCATAAGACTTATAGGTCTAAATGCCTCAGAGTCAGTGAGTCACTTCTTCCTGGTTTAGGAATAAAGACCACCTTAACTTCCCTCCATAATGTTGGCACATAGCCAAACATTAAACAACCTTTAAAAATACTTGTCAACACCTTCATCAGTATATCCCCACCATTTTGTAGCTGACAGGGATAAACTCCATCAGGTCCAGGGGACTTCAATCTGAGAAACTTTGCACTGCCCAAACCACTCTGTCCATAGTAATTACCTCGTCCACTGTAACCAGGTCACTAGGTTCTAGCTTTCTCCCACCAACCGCAGACGAAGCAGTGCTGTTTATGTTTATGTTATCCGGGAAATGGGTATTAATGAAGAGCTGTAATGTCTCCAATTCTCCTCCGGTAAAGGAACCGAGAGTCCTTATCCTTACCAAGAATCCGTACCAGCCTCTTGAGTCGCATTTAGATCCTCGCAAAACGATCTCCAAGATTTTTCTTAGCTTCCTTACAGCATATTTATATGCTTTTTTAACACTATTGTAACTATCCCATGTTCCGAAGAATCGGTTAGGACAGTCTTCCTGTGAGAGCCCCTAACTTGTCTTCTTAGCTTTTCTAACGAAGATGACCACCAGGGGTTCCTACTACCACTAACCAACTTGAGAGGACAGGTCTCTTCGAATGAAGACTTAATGTGTTCATGTAGAATACCAGCCTCTCTTTCCAATTCAGTAATATCACCAAGAGCACTTGACTGGATAATCATTCTATCTCCTAGAAGTCTAAAATAAGAATTCCAATTCGCCCTTCTGGGGTTCCTATAGGTAGCCATGGTGACTGGATCAATCCCCAGACAAAACCTAAAATCCTGTGATCAGAAATAGAAGCTTCCGAACTTACCCTCCAGTCTCTAATCAGTTTACTAATGTTCCTAGAAGCAAGATTAATATCAATAACTTGTCTTCTAATCCTGGTTAAAAGTGGGTTCAGAGCCCCTATTTACAACATCCAGCTCAGTACCCATCAAGAAGTCCATGACAGCACGACTCCTAGTATTGATGTCGCTACTGCCCCAAACAACATGATGCATTTGCATCACAACCTATAATTATAGGTGTGTTGCTGGAGTCGGTAATTAACCGTACCAAATCTACTAATTCCTGCGGAAGAGGAGAGGGATGATCATAGGGGAAATAGGCCGAGGCCACCACCACATCACCAATCTTCACCACCACGAGGCCACCAATCCCCAGAGCAATCCTCACCGCCACCAGATCCTAGAGCAAAACTGTCTGAGCTGAACGGCGCCGACATCTCTACTAACGCAAATACATGCCCTAGGAGTGTTCCCGCCATCCGCAACAAACAGCCTGCCATTGACCGCACTCAAACCTCGAACCAATCCTTTATAAGCATAGGGTTCTTGGATAAGTGTAAAATATGATGCAACCCAGCGCTAGAGCGGCACAAATTAGCCGTTGCATCTTTGCTAAGCTGCAAGTTAACCGAAACCATTTCTACCCTGTCAATCATAGTGATAAGTCAACTAATGGAAGAAATGGAACTTCTGACATACTTAATAGTAGGCAGGAACAAAAAAAATAGATAAATAATAAAAATAAATTAATAAATAAAAATAAATAGATAAATATAAATAAATAAATAAATAAAAATAAATAAATAAATAAATATAAATAAATAATACATAAATAAAAAAACAATAAAAATAATAAATAAAAATAAATACATATAAATAAATATAAAGAAATAAATAAATAAACATGAAACAATAAAAATAAATAAATAAAAATAAATACATAAATAAATAAATGAATAAAATAAATAAATAAAAATAAAAATACCTGCCTTACATATCTCTCCTTTTTCTTTTGATCACGTTTCAGAAATCGCCGCAGGGGACAAGTCCTCCGCGGCTCCTCCTGACACGTTTTCCTCCAGAAGCAAGCCTTCCCTGCTTCTGGATATTTTTCTAGATTCCCACCCATTAGTGCATCCAGGCCCTGGTCACCCGACTCTGGATGTACAGAGGAATTACCCCACCACCGGTGGCCCCCTCCTCTAAGATGCCCCAGGTTGACGAATTTAAAATTAAAAACATATAATAAATAAAATTAAAAATTCATCTCCAGAGCTCTCTACGCTCCACTGAGCCTCACAATTTGGGACGCTTTGAAGAAGCGCCAGGGATACAGCGCCCAGGGATTGTGAGCCAAGGCCCATAATACCGGGAACTCACCCATGCGTTCTTTACGCTAGCCGATTGACCAGACCTGGGTTAGGCTCTGGCCGCCTGTTTAGTGGAGTCAGGAACTAAAGTGGTGTGTAGGACTGCAAGGCACGCCGAGGGAACTTGCCTCCAGCAGAACCTGTTTCCTCAACCACCAGGACTTCCCTTCCCCACGACCAGGTATCGACACTCCCTCAAACCATTTGGCTCCGGGGGTAGGATTAGGTTTTCATCTTAACTGCTATTTCAATTTATTAGACAATCTGTCATCTAAATAATGTTAATTAGAATTAATATGTTTTGAATTCCGAGTTTGAAAAAAGTGCGTTTGTTTTAATACTTTTACTAAATGATTTTTTTCACTTTTTCGCGATTTTCTCAAAAACGGCTCCGACGATTTTCTTGAAACATAGTATATAAACTAAACAGGCAAAGATCTACAACTTTTATTTAAAATATTTCTCTCGGAAAATTCATTTAAGGGCGCTTTTAGGGATGGGGTGGGGCTACAGCTTCCTCTAAAGTGGTATCATAGTTGGTTATAAAATTCTATCATCCAAACAAAATTAATTAGAAATAAATAGATGGCCAAAATTCTGAGTTTCAATAAAATTAGTAAGCCGGAAATGCGCTTTTACTGAACAGTTTTTTCAGTTTTCAAAGATTTTTGTTATATTTGTTACACAAACTATAACATTTGTCCATTATAATTTTGAGAACAGGAGTAAGAGAAACTTCTGTTAGTGTTTACACCAGATTTTTTTTATTAGGGACCGGCGAAAAAGCGATAGATTTCAAGCAGTTTGAAATGTATTCCTGAAACTTTCTCCTACCTTTCCGAAACAAGTATACTCTTGTAAGGTATTCATAACACTTGTCGACTACACAATGGCCTAAATGATCATGACAAGCTCTAATTACTTGAATGTCCATATCGGCTAGAACATAAAACAGTAATTTCTTATTAATTTTCCGGTGTACTAAGCCACTCCGCATTTCGTATTTCATATTTATGTTCTATGGTCATAAGATCATTTCGCATGTGAGCAATAATTGGATCTTTATCCTGAAAATTAATACTAAATTTTCTATAATTTCTGAAAATAGGAAATGTTATCTATAAAGCTATACAACTCTTTAAAGTTTCTTGGCACTGGATAATCGAATACATTTTGTACATTCTTAAAGGTAGGGGAAATTGCGTTTTTGTTAATTGTGTAACCCAAATCATCTACTTCATGCATCATAAATTCACACTTCTGTAGATTAAGCTCTAAACAATTGTCAACAATAACCTTAAGGACTTGTTCCAAGTTTTGCAAATTTTCCTCATTGGCCTCAGTCGCAATCAAGTGTAATGTTAGCTTCTTGGAAGAAATAATAATAATAATAATAATAATGTAACGTTTTTCCCTCTAGACTAGCTACTGCAACTAGTTATAAGTGGGTTCGTATAGATAAAATACTCTAAACTTCAATAAAGAAAACACCAATTTATTGTTATACACAATAACTTACAAAATACAACACTTAATAATAATTAATTCGCAGTTTAAACCACAAAGTTCACTTTGTTCACTTTTTATACATTTTCCACAAACTAGTGACTTTGTTTGTAACTAGAGAACTCTCTCAACTCTCTGCGGTCCCACTATTTATACCGGTGGAGAATCTTCTCAATCCTTCCGGAAATAACTAGAGCGCGTCGCCAGCGCTTCCTAGCGGCCACTGAGAGAACTTGAGGTTCCTACTTCCTCTCCTAGATGGCATCACTGGCTGCGTTACACTGCTCCCCTCTCAGATCTGTTCGTCCCGAACAGAAACATCGCTGGTGACGTAAGGCAGTAACCGGTCCAGATGTACGACCTTCATTTTGGATCTAGGCGCCCCTTGGATTTGGTACACCAGGTCGTTGAGCCTTGAGATGATTGTATAAGGTCCTTCCCAATCGTTTTGAAGTTTTGGGGACCTTCCCGTCTTCCGTTCCGGATTATACAGCCATACCTTCTCGCCTTCCTGGAAGGTCCTTCCGCTGACCCGTAGATCGTACCGCGTTTTCATCCGGTCACTTTCTAACACCATCTTGTCGCGCATCTTTCCATGGATGGTCCTCAATCTGCGGCGAAGCTCTTGATAGTCCACGTCCGTTTTCTCCTCTTCTGGGCTGCCATATAAAAGGACACTGGGTAGCCGAAGTTCTCTTCCAAGCACAACGCTGGTTGGTGTGCGGCCCGTGGTCTCGTGGATAGCCGAACGGTACGCCATCATTATTAGAGGTATGTGTTCGTCCCAGTCGTCCTGGCGTTCATTCACCAAAATCCTTAAATGGCTTCCTAGAGTCTTGATAAATCGCTCCACCATGCCGTCAGACTGAGGGTGAAGCGGCGTTGTCCTCGTCTTCCTGATGCCAAGAATCCCGCAGACCGCCTTGAACACCTGTGACTCTAAGTTTCTCCCTTGATCGTAATGTAATTCCAACGGAATCCCGAAACGGCTGAACAGGTTATTCACTAGAGCTTCGGCCACAGCTGATGCGTCCTGGGTTGGCAAAGCATACGCCTCCGTCCACTTGCTAAAGTAGTCCGCCGCAACTAGTATATAGCGATTTCCCTTTTTAGTTTTTGGGAAGGGGCCGGCTATATCGATAGCTATTCTTTCGAACGGTGCTCCAACATTGTACTGCCTCATAGCGCCACGGGTTCTACTTCTGCGTCCTTTGCTCGCTACACATTCCGTGCATCGCCGGCACCAATCTTCAACATCCTGGTGGTAGCCTACCCAATAGAACCGCTGCCTCAACTTTTCCAATGTCTTCTTTACTCCGAAATGGCCGCCAGTAATGCCTCCGTGCACTTCTGCCAACACTTCTTCCCTCTTCGATGCAGGTAGAATTACCTGATTCCTTTTGTCTTTGCCATCTGCGCTTTCCCAGATCCGAAGCAATACGCCATCTTTAACGGTAAGCGAATCCCATTGCGCGCAGTAGCATTTCACATCCCGACTGCTAGGTGCAATGTCTTTCCAGTCCGGTCTTGACCCATCTTCTTTAAACTTGAGCTCTGGTCCGATGTCCTCATCTTAAGTTTTCTTTCCTAATGAATACAGAGCTCCATTCTTCTAGTGGTAAGACACTGGTTCTTTTGCATTGTCCCTGCTCCTTCAGTTCTATCTTGCTACAGTGCTTGCAATCCGTATTGCAAGGACATCTTGAAAGAGCGTCAGCATTGCCATGGAGTCTCCCCTTCCAGTGGATGACCTTGAATTGGTATTCCTGCAATCTCTCTATCCAGCAACTTGTCCTTCCGGGTTCTTGAAATTTAAGAGCCATGTCAATGAAGCATGGTCTGTCCGCAATAGGAAGGGCTGTCCATACAAGTATTTATGGAAATGCTCCAGTGTCTTCACGATTGCCAGAAGTTCTTTCCTATTAACACAGTAATTCTTTTCAGCCTTAGAGAGAGTTTTAGAGAAGTACACCTCAGTCACAACCACAGGCCTCAGTCGCAATCAAGTGTAATGTTAGCATCTTGGAAGAAATAATAATAATAATAATAATAAAATAATAATAATAATAATAATGTAACGTTTTTCCCTCTAAACTAGCTACTGCAACTAGTTATAAGTGGGTTCATATAGATAAAATACTCTAAACTTCAATAAAAAAAACACCAATTTATTGTTATACACAATAACTTACAAAATACAACACTTAATAATAATTAATTCACAGTTTAAACCACAAAAGTTCACTTTGTTCACTTTTTATACACTTTCCACAAACTAGTGACTTCGTTTGTAACTAGAGAATTCTCTCAACTCTCTGCGGTCCCACTATTTATACCGGTGGAGAATCTTCTCAATCCTTCCGGAAATAACTAGAGCGCGTCGCCAGCGCTTCCTAGCGGCCACTGAGAGAACTTGAGGTTCCTACTTCCTCTCCTAGATGGTACCACTGGCTGCGTTACAACAATAATAATAATAATAATAAAAATCAATAATGATTTTATAATTAATTGAAATATATTAGTTAAAATATATTTAATATTAGTTGCCATTTCATGCAATCTGGGGTTTTACGAAGGTTGGGTGAAAACAGTAGGGAACAGTTATGAAGGTAGAATACCTTCAGTTACAATAAAAGGAATTTCCCTTCTTTTCACTCTTCACTGGAGGGAGGGTTTATATAAATGTAGGGCCAGAAATAGTGAGGGATCAAATTTGTAGTTATGAGAAATCTATGTATAGGAAAAGCAGTGTTAGCCGAAATTATGTAGTGGTGACGAAGTGTGAAACCCAAGTTTTATATGTAAGTCTATTTTAAATTAATAACTCTCATTTTGGTTTTAACATAAGACAAGATTTGATACTATATATCAATTTTAACTTATTTTGTTATTATTAAATATATACATGATAATAATGAGCTATGTATTATTTATTTCACATCCTCTCCTAGTTCAGGTGAACACAGACCTTACGAGATCCCTTTAGAGAAGATTTAAAATATAAATTATAACAATTAATAATTAATTAAATGTGCCCCCCCCCCCCAATATATAACATTACACAAGATGTCATCTAAGTATATCAAAATTTTATTTTGAATTAATAGTTTTTGAAAGGCAGAATAGATAAACCTCATGAAACAAGCTTGCCATTTTTCAACCCCAATGGCACAACTCAAATTGACCGACCCATAAGTGTTACGAAAGATGTCAACTTACTGGAATATTCCTCTATTTCTACATGATGAAAGGCATCCTTTAAATCCAATTTTGCAAAAACACATTTATTTTTTAATGTATCTAAATGGTCATCAATCCGTGGTATTGGGAAATTGTCTCTCACCGTTATTTTATTCATAGCTCGCTAATCTACTGCCATTCTGAAAGCACCTGATTTCTTTTTAACCATGACAATTGGGCTCGCATACTGAGAATACTTAGTCTAATAATGTTTCTAGCTAATAAGTCATTGATGATGGTAGTAAGGCTTGTTTTTCATCAAAAGATAAACGTCTAGAACGATAAAAGAATGGATTCTGATTGGGCTGAATAACTACAGACATACTGGTTTCGTGACAGGGTTCTCTGACTTTTTAGTCTTAACATAATACTCATTGATGAGATTCTCTTGCTCTCTATTTGACAGCTTACTTGTGGATTTATTGTTACATTGTATTTTAAATTATCTTCCACAACATCAATTTTACAAATATCATTCACTATTATTTCTGATTGTTTAACATGATTAAATTTATTTTTTATATTAACATGATTGCCAAAAGTTATTATCAACTTATCATTTGAAATAAAGTCTCAACCTAATAAACATTTCCAGCTAATTGTATTTTCTGGTACTAATAAAAATTTTACTTTCACCTGGATGTCATCTATTGTTGGATCAGTTTCCAGCTCACCTAGGTTCTGAACTCTAGACTTATTTACACTTTCTAAACGGCAATGATCACCAGAGCTTCAAGGCTGCTGATGCTGGTATAATGGAGTTGTTTAGGACAGAATAAAGGCTTCCTGTATCCTAAACAGCTAAAACAGGCGAGATTAAAAATTGTAGAGCTACTTCACAAGTATAAGAATCTACGATACCTTCAATTAAATCAATTAGTTTGGTAGAAACGGGCTGGGGTTTGCTTCGGGTTGGACATGTAGCTATTTGATGTTCCTTTGAGCCGCAGCTCTAGTAACTTCCCCTTTCCCTCTTTGGCCGCTTACAGTCAACTGCTCTGTGGCCAGGTAATCCGCAATTGAAACATTTTTGTTCTTTACTAGATAACTTGGATCTATAATTTCCTTGTCTAATTTCTTTACCTTCTCTTTTTTAATTCTTCAGTTTTCACAAACATTTAGACGCTTTTTGAACTCTTCCAGGCTTTTAACCCCATACAAAATCATTTTGTTCTTAGGTTCATCAGGAATCCCGCTTGTTATATAATGCATTAGAGAAGAAGTGCCCACTACTCCTTTTGCCATCTCTTTCATCTCTACATAATATTCATACATGCTTTCCTCTTTCCGCAGTTTTTGTGATGCTAATTTTTCATGCACCTCTGCTGGACAGATTTTCTTTTTAAATTTGCGCAGTAGTAAATTTTTAAACATTTTCCAAGTGGTTATACATTTTTCGCTACTAATAAATTTTAGTGCAGGGCCTGTCAAGCTTCTACGAGCAAACACTAACCTTTGTAGCTCCTTCCACTGAAATGGTGCAGCGTTGCCTTCAAAATTCTTAACCATTTCTCAACCAGAGTATTACGTTGGCCGTCGAATTTACTGATGACTCCTTCAAAGAATTAAAATACATCTTTGTTGTATTACAGTCATTTCCTGTTCTTCCCGGTGCGAATTATTACATAATTGTTCCTCGTGTTCTTCGTCAGGCACATATTCTAGCTCAATTTCATTTTCTTCTTCTTCCATCTCATAATCTTCTGCCTTAGATCAAGCAGACGTGCAGCTTTTAATCGAGCAATGAATTCAATTATCCTTCCAGTCCTTTTTAAACCACGCCTTTTTAATTCATCTTTACGTACGTTCTCGATCTTCAATTTGTTATCGCTCAGTTTCAAATAATAATAATAACAGTAGTAAGTAAATAATAACGTTTTGAGCAAAATGAACAAACTAAACAAACCAAGCAAAATGAGCAAACGAATAAAAACACAAACACAATGAACTTATGATGAATACTTAGTAACAATTCTATAAATAAACTTGATCCCATTTCTGAAAAACTATGGTCTAACACCGTATGTCAGGATTAATAAAAAGAGACTTAATTCTTTTAAGTATTTTAATAACATGGGCACAATAACCAAAGCATAACAACAAAAATGTCTCATAACATCTACTTGTTAAAAACAAACAACATGGATCCTCAAGCACACCCTGCTCTCTAGCGTCTTTTTGCCAAACTAATCAAATAGGTAGCGCCATCCCGGCCATATTATCCTCAAAGATATTGTTCCGAGATATTTAAATGCTTTTATCCTCGCAAACTTATGGTTCCCCATTTTGATGGAGACCTCTTCTCTGTCCGGGTCTTTCGAGGTTTTTATGGATGCGGTTTTCCTTTCATTAATCTGCAGTCCTAATTTCTTTACTTCTCTTTCAAACTCTTCAAAGATTCCGGCTAATGCGTTCTTTGAACGAGCACTTATTACTACATGGTCTGTGTACGCCATATGCTGCGCTAAACGATTGTAGATTGTGCCATTTGGATTAGTGCCTAATGGTGCATATGGCCCTAACAGCTATTTCTAAGGCTTGATTCAAAAGAATGGAGAAAGCTGATCAGCCTGGTCAAGTTCAGAATTCACGGCAAACTCATCTAACAGCATCTCTTCTACTTTAACTTAACACTTAAGAGTATCCGTCATTTTTATAAGGCAGATCTAGTATCAGCCTAGACTTGACATCTGTCTGTAAGGCATTCATCTGTCTAATTTTTCGAATGTGTATGTCCTGTTCAAATAGCACGTCATTTTAGGATTATGTCCGGTTTTAAATTGCTGAAAATACTTTTTAAATATCATTTTCAGGAAACGTCATCATAATATTTGTCTCAAATACAATGTTCTCAAACAATTAAAAAGTTTCTCTTTTATATAGAGTAATAGAGTATATAATAATTAGATGATATAAACATATATTCAGTATTCAATATTTTGGAGGCTGTGGCACACCCACCATTATGATGAAGAAATAAAAATTGAGTTATCTTCTTTATAATTTAATTCGTTCTAACAAAAAAGAACCTAAATCTGGAGTGAGGCATGTACTTAAGTATGCCTTAATAATTCATATATATACCGATTTGAAAAACATGAACATTATTAACACTTTATCAATGATTAAATAAATAATATTAATAAACTAGAATTTGTTTAGAAAGGGGGCCCAGTGAAATTAAAACTTGCCGGCACGCAGCCTCTTGAAGTGCTTACAGTGTAGGAGTTGCTGGGATGTCAGCTTTATTATCTACCCTAATTTATATATTACTTATTAATTACGAATTATTATTATTATTTATTCAAAATACATAAATCTTGTATTAAAATTTAATAAATAATCCGATAGAAAATAGAAACAACAATAGATTAATCAAATTGTTATTATATCGATATTGGTGGACTATTGAGTAATTTTTTAACTTTATTTCTTTCACGATTAATTTATTTGATTAAGTTATTCATTAGTTTGGTGGTGGTGAAGATAGGAAGGCTGGGAGTTTGTTATGTGATGAAGTCCAGAATAGAGACATCACAGTCAAATGGTCCCCGGCTGTCGAATTATATAAATTGAGGATACACTCCGAGAGAGGTTGCCATACAGAAACACAAACACATCTCCCTCCTGCCACATGCCGACACCTGTAGCATGTTACGCAATGTTATGTAATATTCATGTACTAATACATATGATTATTTACAATTGTTTTTTTTATAATTCTTTCTCTAACTGATGTAAAATTATAGAATTCCAATCTTACTTGATTTTTCTAAATCGAGATTTTCACATTTTTGAAAACGCCTGAGAACCTAACATTCTCGTGTGTGAAATCTCAAAAAAGAGGTCGAACTTGTTATTTATCATCTTCATCACCATTGATTCGTCACGAACGGTTTTTTAGCAAAAACCGTCAACCAACGAGTGCAAATCGACTAGTTTCTTCGTTTTTCGCGATTTCCTTAAAAAATCGTATATTAACTATACTTGTATCTCATACAAAACCGCTTGTGGATCGAAATTGCTCGTATGGAAGCCCACCCTCTGTTGGAAGATTATTGACGGACAGATACATTCCAGGATTTTTCTTTTCCTAATGCCAAGTCACTTGGTGTTCAGCCATTCGACTCCGAGCAGTCCAATAAATCTTTGAGTTAAAATAATAAGTACTGTCTTGGCTATCAGACAGCCTTATTGTACCTTAAATGTAAACTGCCAGTCGATGTTTTTTGGGGGCTTATTAGAGGCTTTCCTGTAAAGATTAGTTGTCCATATTCTGCCTTAACTGTAAACTGCCATTCGAAGTGTTGTTGGACATTGCTAGAGGCGCTGTCTGGTAGTGTCTAGTGTAACCACTTTCTGGTACCTAGTTTCTATCTTAAGTACTAATATTGTCCACTACCTTGTTAATTTTATATACTGCTAAGAAGAAGTGCTGTTAAGCTGTGTACTGTTAAGAAGTGCTACTAGTCGTTTAGTTAAATTATAAATTTGATGAGAATTCATTATACTACTACGTAACTGCAGTAAAGAATAGTGTGTGAATGTTTCACACCGGGGGAGTGGGGTGGAGAGGTACTAATTTCATGAAACTAACAATAAATAAATAGAAATGAAATATACTGGTAGATTTGAATTGAGTTTGCGGTGATTTAATAAAGTTCTGTGTCGTGTGAGATTGTATACGTGAGCAAGTCTCGCGCGTCTCATTTAAATAATTATCAATCATGCGGTGGCCGGAGTGGCGGGACAGGTGAACACATGTTCTATTTAGCATATTCAATGACTCGGCTTGCCGGCGGCTAACTCCATTCATTAACCCACAAAAACTATCTTTAATAATATTATTTTATATTATTTATAAACATTAAATATAATATTTATATACTTAATCATAAGTTTTTGTTATCTACTGTTTTATTTACAATGAATTGTTGACAATATTACCCCTACAATTCTGTGCAGTATGTTAAACAAGCATCATATCTCCGTTTAACAACTACAGGCCTATATCATCATTCACTCTCTGGCATCTTCATAAAAGATTTTCCGTTCTCTTAAATGCCGTAAGAGGAAGTATTGTGATTCGAGGTAAATTTCGAAGTTTCAGTTTTCAGCGGAAACATGTTTTGAGGTTCGCTGAATAAAAAAAATCTTTTAGTGAATAGTCTGTATGTGTGTGTCTGTCTGTGAATGTACAAAGCATTTCAGAAGGCGTGAAATCGCAGGAAATTTGAACTTGTTACCCCCCCATTAATCGCACCTCACACGAAGTTTACATACAAAATCCATCACTCGGAAGTATGACAGAGATTGATGTTTTTCACAATTTTCTTGTAAAAAGGCATCAATGATTTGTTTCACATTTCGCCTACTTTAATTACACTCATAAAGGTTTAACACTTTTATGTAAAACAACCTTAATTTCCAGAGTAAATCCCAAATTATATATAACTAATGTTATAGTTGTCTGTGGAATGTACCACAAGATACATACGACATAAGACACGTCGATTTTACAGAATAGGTTTACAGTATTTTGGAATTTCCTCAATTTTCTTTAAACTTGAATCCTCATTGGACAGATGAAACAAATTCTCACAAGATACGCACGCTATCTAGTAAATGATGAATAGGTATGCTGGATATAAAAACCAGTTGTATCAACGCTATATCAAGAAGTATCAGTCACCGGCTTTTAATCACCTCTATAAAACTTCAAATACATTTCGTGTATTATAAAAATTATATAATTGGTAAAGACGGTGTAAATATAGTATGTATCTTTTCTTCATGTTTTTAAACAGCACACAACATCTCATAACTACCTTCCTTCGTTTTTTGTGTGAAAATTGTGAAACTGATGTATTTGTTTTATTACACTGTTTATCAAGACATCTTGAAGATTTTGTAAACCCGAAATCGGTCGATGATCTCAAAATGAATTAGGCTATCACAGGGATAAAAATTCTCAAGTTTTCCAGCGTGTCCATCTACCTACTCAGTTGAAATTTATTACTGATGAGTGCTGTAGCAAAACGGCAGAAGCGTACATGAAGTACGACAGTAAGGAGTGCTCATTAGATTTGTAATCCGGTCAAAGTATTCATTCATTTTCCCTCAAATCGATTCGTTTCTGTCCGATGTTATTCATTCAAATAATAAAGTCTAATTGAGTTATTTAAGAGTGTGAATAAAGATTCTGGCAAGTTCTGCTGCTGTGGCACGACTTGAATGACACCTTGATAAATGAAGATAAAAATAGTAATGTGTGAAGTGATTGCAATCAGTTAAATAGAAACATCTGATCGGATCAGCTGTGCACGCCAAGTGAACACAATAGAAAGGCGTGCCACTTTGATTTGTAACACAACTTGCAACCACCCTCATTAATCACACACTGCTAATCATATTATCTATTTTTTATATCTAATTAAGTAAATTAATAATTAATAGGTGATTTTGTATTTTGAATTTCTCTTACTACTTACTATAATTTATATTACGAATTGCCTTTTTATATTTGTTGTCTCTGTGTAACTTTTCTTCAAACATATTTAATTCTAATTAATTTAATAATTATTAAATTAATCTAATTAATTATCATATTATAATAGATGATAGAATTGTGTAAAACTGAAATAGCACTCTAGAGGAAAACATAACCCCGCCCCTCACCGAAAAACCCCTTAAATGAATTTTTCCAGAGAAATATTGCAAATAAACATTGTAGCTCTCTTTGTATGTGCAGTTAAAGATATGTATGTGTAAATAAATATACCAAGTAAAGAAAATAGTTGGAGCAGTTTTCGAGAAAATCCCAAAAATCTGAAAAATCCATTGAGTAAACTAGAACTTCCGGTTGAGGAATTTAGACAGATAACTTCCTGCCGGATCCCCTGGTGATAACCCATAAGGAATGAATGCCAATTTGAACTTTTTGCTATTTTTCATTTTTGAGTTATGCTGTTCACATACACAGATTATTTCTCTAAAAACCACTTTTTTGGACTCAGGGGACCTCAAAACATCTATTTTCGATGAAAATTCAATTTCAAAAATTTGACACGATTGCTATTTTCCCCTTTCTAGAAGTAAGAGGAAGCAACAAACTGACACCAAAGAGGGGCCAGAACAGAACCTTAAGCTCTCAGTGCCCCCCCCCCCCCCAGTTTAAAGTGACGAAAACAAAATACGGCAAATTGCCGTGATGAACAATTGATAAGCAGTTATAGATTTGATCGTTTTTAACGGAAACGAGCTATGCCAGTGAGCCCATTAATCACAGAGAGGGGAAATATTTTTGGAGTAAAATCTAGAGAAGAGTGGGGGGGAACCGTACTGCTTCATTCATCATTCACTTATTACTTTTCACACACACACACTCGGTAAAACTTAGTTTTAAACTTTTAGAATTTACTGACTTCTTAATTTGAAGCCATTTTGTACTTTCCGGCCTGTTTTTTTAATTTTCGTTTCAAATGAACGCCCATATTTCAGTTCTGGGAAAAGATTTTTGTTTGTTTGTTTATATTGAACAGAACCAGAAAGAAATTAAGTTCAATAAATTAAAGTCAAGTAGCCTGAAACAAAGGTAACTTAACAAGGTGTGTTTTAATTTTCTAACCTATAGTAGTGTGTTATTTGGAAGATAGATAGCGTTAAAAACTAGCTACACTAAATTCTCACTAAAGTTGTTAGCAGTCGGAGTGCGTGGGGGCTACTTTAAAGTTCAACTTAATTGGGTTGTAAGTAAAGTTGAAAGTTCAAGTTATTTACTAGTTGAGAAGATGAATGTTGTTCTCCGTTCTTCAAATAAGAGCTTCTAATTAATGTTAATTCAAATAGCCAACAAAGAGGACATTGCAGAGCAAGAGCGGCGAGTTGTTTAATAGTACAGCAAGAGCAACTATTGGAATAGAGCTGGTGGTGTAACATACTAAGAGGAATTAGTAGAACTTCTGTGCAAGTACGCATTGATCAAGTGATGGTACGGAGGGCCCCCCCCCTAGCTCCATTAATGAACTGGGACATATTGTCTGTCCAAACACCAGTTGTAACGGTTCACCCAGTCGCCCACTCGCCCCTTCAATATCTATAGCTCATACTCCTTCCAAATACCTTTTCTTGTATTATTATTCTTTTTAATTTAGGCGAGTCCTCATCTGTGCCATTGACGCCCATAGCCTTCTCACGGCCGGCCTCCTTACGGACCCCACTGCCCATAACCGGACAATGAGTTGTAGGCTCCTAAGAAGAAAAATCTAAAGGCAGCCTGCTGGTCTCTAACTGGCATCACTGAGCTAATCCCTTCTCTAGTTTATGATTATTACTAATTATTGTTATTTGTAAGCCGATGAAAGTAAATATCCTTCCAAGTTCTGAAGTTTGGCAAGTAGTAAAGAAAAAATGAATTTGCAGCAACGTTCGTTAAGGTCATTATTTTTATCCAGGCAGAAAATATTTTAAAGGAGCATTGCTCAGAACAGCATGTTTGTGGAACTGCTTCCCCTTAAGGTTATCTCCAGGTTAACCGCACTGTTGTGAAAAATGGATGTATCTAAATTTTGGATATGGATCTAGCGTTCTTGATTTATTTTTTCTTTAGACACCTTATAGTCACAGAGGAGCTTTCGATAGCGTATGTCTTGGTCCCCTAATCACTCATAATACTCCCTTACAGTAATTGTCATAGTTCTCAAAGGCAAATTTTCTTCACAATTAGTTATGACTTATGACCTTTCCTGAACATTTTGTTACGTTTAACATAAGTTAGATAAATTAATGACACATAATACTGTAATGGCAGGTTGGACATATGCCTAATGTCAAAGCTAACTCAAAACTCCTCTAAAATAATTTTTTGAGAAACATATTTCAAATCAAATTAATTGGTATATATGTTAGTTTAAAGAAAACCATTGGAGTGTTTTCGACCAGCTTTCGAAAACTCAGGAACTGTTCGGTAAATTTGCTCTACCTGTTAACCGATTTCTTCAACTTGAATTTCCAGCAGGGCATTTTATTTTATAGGCGATGGAACTGTCAATTGTAATGAAGTGACGCTTTAGAGAGGGGAACGGTTGCCCCGCTCCACAACTTTACAACCAAACGATTTTCCTGGAAAGTTTTTCAAATGAAAGGTAGGTTTTTATATGTAGTGGTGTGGAAAGTTTTAAAGAAAACTGCTCCAGTCATTTTTGGGAAAATCGTGAAAAATAGAAAAAAAAAGGGCAATCGTAAAGTCGCACTTTTGGATTGGCTGATTTTATGCGAAATTCTCGTGTCCCTCATGAAGATTTGTCAACAAGGTATATACGATACTGGTACTGGCCAACAAGGTATATACGATACTGGTATTGGCCAACAAGGAATATACGATACTGGTATTGGCCAACAAGGTATATACAATACTGGTATTGGCCGACAAGGTATATACAATACTGGTATTGGCCAACAAGGTATATACGATACTGGTATTGGCCGACAAGGTATATACGATACTGGTATTGGCCAACAAGGTATATACGATACTGGTATTGGCCAACAAGGTATACGATACTGGTATCAAACAGAAATCAAGTTTGAGCTTCCTGAGATTGTTTGTTTTCGAAATATTTTGTTTACATATATATACATACAAAATAAACATTCGCTAAACACTTCTTTTTCATATTCAGTGGACTGTAAAAAAAATTACTACAATTTGGCACTTACAGCAGTATGAGCGTGGAAAAGCCGGAAATTTAGTGGGCACATATTCTGTAATTTTCCATATAGATGCTTGCTAGTTTCGTTCCTTTGAAGGCCGAGACCAGTTTACATACAATTCGTAGGTATCAGCTTCCTAACATGAAACACACTGACTGCCCCCCCCCCCATCTCTTCTTTCTAATATTTTCCTATTTCTATAAATGTACCCATAGTTTTGACGAATTATAAATGTAAATTATATGATTCACAGATTTGGAAACACAAAATTAATAATAAAAATATCGTTACAAAGTACCATTATGGATGCACAAACAGGAAATGTGTGGGTTTTTCTTTTGTTGCCCTGAAAGCCTTCAAGATCTACCCGTCCATCTTGCCATCTTCTTCTTCTATTCATACATCAAGATTTGTAGCCTTTTTAATATTAATTATTTTATAATTTCCATATTTTGGCCAATCTCAGATTTTTACTCTCAGACTATTTACGATAAGTGGGAAGAATTGCAATCATGTCAACTTTTTTAAATTGAGTTTTTTGGCGGAAATACATATTTTGAGGTGCCTTGATTGCGAAAACATGTTTTAGGGAATGCTCTAAGGGTATAATGTGAGTGCTTTAGTGTTTCTCTTTGGAGTTTGGGGATGGATATCATGGAGAATACGAGACCGGAACTGAGACTTATTAAATGTTTTTTTTCCCCAAAAATGACCTCCGATTTTCTATGAACTTCACGTACTAACTACACCTTAAAGCGCCCCTTTTGTTTGGAATCCAGATAAATTTATTTTTTAAAAGGGTGGGGATTGCAACATTAAGCTTTCCTCTAAAAGCCATGGTTCTGCCACCTATATTATATTAAAGACCATTAAATGTATAGCTAAAAATCCAGGTTTGAGGAAAATCAGTTGGACAACTTTACAACTAATAGATTTCATGATCATCTTGAAAATATTGTCACCACGAGTTTCTTTAAATTCGTGATGCTCACTATATTGCTGTATATAAACCAACCTAACCTAACCTGTGCTACTTTAGTTTGTAACATTTTTTTGAGAAAAAATTTTTTTTAAATTTTTTTTTTGAGAGAGAGTTGCAGGGAAATTTGAGAGATTCAGACTGTTTGAACGTAATAATGCCACTCGGTGTCCTCCTTGTCCCTGCATCTACGGTTACACTGCGCCCTAGTCATTTCTTCTTCCATATTTAATGTTATATTTCGCTAATAATGAAACTGGGACAATATTCAAATCAACTAGGAATCCAATAACAAAGCAACCAATCTTGATTAGGCTGTACATTGTTGTTGATAACTGTGCCATCATGATCATTTTGTTCACCTTCTTGGACTGACTTGTTGTGGCATGGTGGCTCATCCTTAATGGGAAACAAGTCTTCTCAGATGAGCCTTCAAGCTTTTACAATTGCCATTGTTAAAAACCAGTTTCTGAAGGAAATCAAGTTATTCATCGCTCTGCTATAGAATTGACGATGGATGAGAATCCAAAACCACTCTAAACAACTAAAACAAGCAAAGACGGATAAAATCCCAGATGTTATCCAGCTTTGCAAACCCAACTATATGTGAACATTGTAGTTTACGAAAATCTCATTAAACTATTTGTCGTGGAACATCATCAACAACAACTTAGACATTCTAATAATAAGATTTAGATGTTATCCGAATTGAAGGGTGGTACATCATATGTTTGGTTGGAAAATATTGGCAGGTTCTGGGAGATGAAGGAATAATATGGACGTTAAAAGGAAGAATAAAAGTTTGCAAAAAGAAAGGTACAAAAACTGGGTTTGGGCGGCATGGTTATATGTCTTTTGATGAGAAAATATAGGTTGATCCCAAACAGGATCAGTGAGCATGTGAACTGGGGGCGGCAACCATCAGAGTGGGATAGCATTCACTTCCAAAATAACTCAATAAATATCTTTAGTTGTTTGTTACTAAAGTTTTCTTTTTTTCTTCCATTTTTATTTTTGTCTGGGCTTTGAAGTAAAAGTTTAATATGAGGGCGAACGGGCGACTTGCAAAGTATTTGCGGTAAACAAGCCGTGGACTTAAGAAATAGCTGCCCCCCTAGGGGGGGTGACAAAGGTGGTTCTTCTTACTAGCTTAAGAAGATTGAAGAAAACAAGAGCTAGTTGTGTGTGTAGAGATAGAGTAGCTCCATGTCCGGTGAGCTATCCCAAACACACACAACACACAATTCACTTGATAACATCGTACTTCCTTTTCTTACTCCTACAAAATACTTTCCCAAACTGTAACCTATTAATAATGTAGCTGCATCATTTGCAGTTGAATAAACAAAAACAACAATCTAGTGCGAAAATTCACACTTTATCTTTTTTTTTTTTTAGGGGACACGCACTGCGACCTGAAAGATCTATTTTATACCCCGGAGCCTCCTCAGTGCACTGCCGCCTCCGAGCAGTGTTCACTAGCTACAGACAACCTGTCCATCACCAGGCAGTGAGCAGTACAGGCTTCTAGAAAGAGAAAATCTAAGAGCAGCATGCTGGATTCAAACCCGGAACCTCCGCGTTGCTATTCTATCGCGCCACTAGTGACAAATCTGATTTATTCAAATATTTTGCAAACTTACCACTGAGCTAATCCCTTCTCGTCTTCGAGTTTCTATGAATAATTGTATGGAATATATAATTCCATTGGTATATATAATACCAGTTTATCCGGAAAAATATCTCCCAATGATCAATTTATCCGGAAAAACATTTCAGATAAAAGTGATAGTAAAAGGTATAATCTACAATTTAATATTTTTAATTTGAATAAAATCGTTGAAACCACTGTCGAAAATTTCCTGAAAAACCGAAACCTAATCTCGAAAAATGCCCCTGACATATTTTGACCACTAGTTGCGTCAGAGGTATTTCAAGTTTCAGGTTTATGCAATTTTTCGTGTTTGCGATATTTTATTCACACATGTACATAGCCCACCACTAATTTCTAGCGTATGTATTTCTGATGAAAAATCGCTTAGGCGGCAGTAAGAGAAAGAAATATTTCTAGTGAAAGAAAATTTCCTACTGCGCCTGTTATAACTTGGGTGATATTATCTGTTTCCGATAGTTTAAGCAGGATTACCAACCTAAGGTTTATAAACCTAACAAAATGAAAATATTTATGAAAGTTGCCGACCATAGCATACAGCCGACCAGTAGACAAACCATATAATTTAATCTTAATTTATAAACAAATATATTATTCAGTAAGAAGAGATAATCTACGGGAAATAGTTGTTTTAAAAACAAAAATATAGTGTTTTATAAATGTGAGTCATTAATAAATTATTAATAAAGAATTATTGCCCTCGTCTGATGGTGAGTCACAAAATGTGAATTTAAAAAATAATTCTTACTTAAGAATTTTTGTAAACGATTATTGAAGTGGCCGTATTAGTGAATGTATCAATCGGCTTGTTTCCTTCCAATACTTTCTATGAATTGCTACAAGTTAAAAACTTTTCTTAGATTAACTGTCGACATAGATTCCACTCTTCTGTTAGATCTGCAAGTAAAATAGAGTACTTAATAATATTTCTCCACATCTTTAGTGTGCACTATGTACATGCTTTGGGGAGGGGTGCGCATGCAAAAAGTTTAAGAAGCACTGCTCTAGACAGTGGTGGAGAACCTTCGTATGCGTCCACAAATTCACAAATTTAAAGTTATCCACTTGCTGACGAACCGAGTAGTTTTACCAAAAAAATAAAAAATGATTGCCGATTGTATTGAAATAAGTCTGAAAATTAGCCTCGTCCTGGGCAAGACGTTAAACTGCATTCTGGGAGGACAGATCTCACTGCCGCGGTGAAGGCTATCTGTCTAGGGGAAGGAAAATTCCAAAATACAATCACGGGCAGGCCAGGCTCTAAGGCGTGATGAAGCCAACTGGCCTAGGTGAGGGAAACTCTGATTTCAAATGACCTGGTCATCCAGGTTGGAAGTTGAGACTGGAGGGCGGCAGCTACAGTCAGAGATGTTTGGCGGATTTTGCTGCAGGAGCCTTGACCACACGTGAGTTGTTGCGCCTCGATGATGATGATGAAAAGAGGCCTGGAATTTTCTATAAAGTAGTAAATGAAATATAACAAATAAAATTGAAAATTCAACTACTAATCTATCATATAATCGCATACAGTAATGTACACATTTATTAATGATCGCAGTGCACTATCCCCTAAAATCTAATCTAAATCTATCCCACAGCAATACTAATTGTGGCGGTATATTGTGTTGCACAAACTCATCGATGCAACTAAAGGATGTAAATTGTACGTTTGTATGTGAGTGTATATATTGTTTCATTGGTGAGGCTATCAGATATCTTTTCTAACGTGTTGCATTCACTTTTGCCGTTCATAAATTGCACGCGTGCCATAGGTTCGCCATTACTGCTCTAGACGTTGGATGTTCAGAGGCTCAGGACTCCGACTTACAAGATCTATTGTGGTTCTCTTGGCACTATAGTATTTCTACTTAGAAATTAGTCACGTATGTATAATGTACTTGAGAGCTATAACTGTGTTGATTTTGAGAATTTATGAGTGCTAGAGTTTAGAGGTTGCCTATAATTGTACAAATCACTTGTTTTGCATACCTCAAGAGCTCTAAGTGAGTGTTTGAGATGTGATTCTTAAGTTTTATTGCTGCTTCAAGGCTGGGATGCTCATAGTGACGTCAAGCTCTCTAAAGAGAGGACCAGTCCATGTTTTTATAAATTTCCTCTTCAGTTGAACTTATCTGGATCTTGTTCAAAGGTCCGCTGTAGGAGAAAGAGAAGGGTTGGTTATAATGTAACTTTCCAAAATTTGAGGACATGCCTAGGACAGTCAACTTTTATTATTACCAATTATGCTCATCCTTCACGCTCATGAGTATAATACACTCATTTTATTAATATCACCAAATATTCGAATAGAGATTTTATGTTAAGGCGACCATAGTTCAGATTATATATAAATGTAGTAGTGATATTGGAGAGGTGAGTCTGTAAGAGAAGGAATGATATTTCTAGTTCCAGGAGCAGGTGTCTGCCGTTAGCGCTGCTTACCATCCACTTTAAGTCATCTCCTACCTGATGTAGTGTAGGCTGAGACCTGATGAACTCAACATTAACAACCAGTATATTACCTCTAATTTGTATATCCCACTATCTTGGAGTGGTTTCTAGTTCCCACACTAACATAACCCCTTCTTCATCTCCTTCGACAATAATCTTCTTCTTCTTACCAGAGAAAAAGTTTTGTCAGCAACTTTTAGTATTGGAAGAGCGCAATGATTGGGCATTGTTTTGTTCTTTATGTTATAGTATGTAGCCGTTCCAAACCAGGCTTTTTTTTTTGTTTATCTCATCCTGGAATATAAACACTCTGATTGGCCTACTTGCAACTCTGAGAGAGAAAAGTACTTATTTTTAAAGAGCGATGAATTGAAGTAGACCTTTTAGGTCATTGGGTGATGGAACACATTCATCAGCTGGTCTGTAACTTCATTACAATATAACAACACTTTCAGTCTAGCTTCATTGGCATCATCCAACAATAATATATATATTTTTTTTTTTTTAACCCTTTAGTTCTTGATTTACTTTTTATTAGGAATAAAAATCATGGCACTCCCAATTCTTTATATCGGATTTAAAATGGTCAGTAATCTAATAAGTAATCTCCGCTGAACAGACCGTACAGTGTACTCATTTCTAAGAGCAAAAATGTAAGGGCGGAACTTGAAAGATGCACTTGGGTCACACAAAAAACAATTTCTTACCATAGGTCATGGTTCTATCACATGGAAAGGATAACAAACATTAGGATGGCAACCAAACATGTGGCTGTCAATCTGGAACTGCAGAACTGTAGTCAATGGTACATTGATTAATTCTGATCACTCGGGTTTTAAAAAAAGTAGTGCATTTATTTCAATTAGCATTAATACTTACCCTATAGTTTTATACAATTTTAGTAAAATGTACTAATCACTGAAGTACTAAGTTGGAACCGGCTTCCTTATTGTAACGACCCTGAAGAAGCGCATTGCAATTTGGGCGAAACGTAGGTTTCTAGCAAACCACGGACGCGTTCTCAACCGGAAACTTAAGTATTTGCAGCCTAGATGTTTGTTTTATTGTGGTAAACTATTTTTGAATAATTGAGTTTTAAATATAAAAATTTCTTATTTTATTCTATTTCATTTTGTGTAGCAGTTTCATTCCCTAATTGCTCTATATCTACAAATAAAACCAAAATAAATTGTTCTAATATAGAAGGAGCTAAATGGACCACAAATAAATGTCCAAGAATAATGAATGTAGAAATTTCACAGTTACTCAGTCAATTAAAAGAATAAGATGTAAAGGCAAACAATAAAACAAAACTAACCCCCTGAGTGAAGGAATGCGGGCAAAAAGAACGAAAAAGAAATGAAAAAAAATGTAGGTCAAGCGCGGCAGTCTAGATTTATGTAGAATTTAGTTTCAAGTGAGGGGGTCGCCGCAACACTGTTGGCAATAAAGTAAATCTTCACTGCGGGGGGGGGCAGACTTTCTTAATTAGTTCATTATGTTGGCAGACCTGCTTGAAGGTCTATACATAACCTTTGTCACTGTTACACTAGTGGCTCTATCAGCTCATTCTTTAGGGTAGAAATCTTCGTAAGCTTGTTGACACGCTTGCACACTCACTTGCCCTACCTGCTAACATAATTACTATTGCTAACAAGAGTTGCAGCAAACCATCACTGTTACTATTAGATTATCTGTCACTGTGACAGATTGATTTTAATCAATTATGTCAGCCTTTATCTTCCATTTATTTAACTTTTGAAAGCCAAAATTGTTCATCCACTACTAAAATAAAAATTTTCGTTATTTAAACTGATAATGACGGTGACGTGGAAGACCCTTAATGGTTAATGCAAGGGTCAAACTTAACTCCAGCAAGCCATACAAATTACAAAACAACTACTAATATTACATACCTTTCAGGTGAAATACGAGGTCTTAATTGCAGAAGCTACACAAATGTTTCCAACCTGATACGTATTCCTTTTTATTCAAAACCAAAATGATGGCTTAATGCTGAGTAAGGCCATCCTACCAGCGGTATTCGGAAATAGTTTTCCTTTTTTTAAATAAATATTAGTCTCACAGGAAAATGCCTGATGTTCTATTTACTTTCTTCGAATAATTCATTTTTTACTCAATAAGGATAAACACATTTCTAAAAATTTACCTAACCTAAAAGTTTGTTTACTAATATTCTGCTACAATTAGTCGCAATGGCAATTATATAACATTAGTGAACTATTAGTTGTGGATGACCTGATTTCTGCTAAAAGAAAAATATACTTACTTATGTGTAATCAGTGGAATTCTAGATACCACAATGCCGTTTAAACCTTATTTAAAGAAAAATTTGTATGAATCATTCACACTATTCTCTCTTACCAATCACAATTCCAATGGACATTCCAGATTTTAATTATGATGTGAACCTTTAGAATGTCCTTAATACTATATAAGGCAGTGAGTGCCAACTCAATTTAGTGAAATATACAAATAGAGCATCTTACTTTTAATAAGAGTCAACTGATTACGACCGTGTCAAATTTTCGAATTTGGGTTTTCACCGGAACTACATGTTTTGAGTTTCGTCTGAGTAGGAAATATTGGTTGTTAGAAACTGGACTGTTTTGAAAGTAAATACATATATGACTAGCACACCTCAAAACCACAGGAAACTCTATTTAATATTCCGTTTGGATATTACCAGCGGACCCGACAGAAAGATAGAAATATCAAAAACCCTCAACCTGGTGTACTACTTTTTTTGCGTTTTTTCAATTGCAGTTCCAATGATTTTCTCCATAAACATAACTTCTACCAAAATTACTTTTATTTAAAACATTTTTCTAGAGAATGGTGACGTTTAGCTTCGCAATCTGAGTAAATACACTAAGTTAAAACCATCGGGCCAGACAGACAATATATCAAAGTCATTGAACTCGTAGGACTTTCCCTGAGTTATTAAAATTAATGTTTCTGTTGGGTTTTGCCTAATAACTGGGGGGGGGGATATGTTTGTTGGAATTCCATTTTGGTTTTGGCCCTTGGGATTTCAGAATGTTTCAGTTGGATACCTGGTGGGGTTTCTCCTATTGAGGAACTTAAATGGCAAACAAAGGGTGTTCATCAAACCGATCACCAAAACTACTAGATATCCATCTAATACATTTTCATATCAAACTTCCGAAACAGATCCATATCACAGCGTTTGAAACTTATTCTATTTAAGATTATATTTAAAGCGAAATCCTCATATCCTCGGAAGTGATGCATTACACCGAGTCTTATATTATAGAGTTGTTCGTTTAGGTAATAAGTTAAGACAAGTCACTTCTCCGACCGTTGTATGTTACATGAAACTCTCTAACAGAATATACACAGTTAACCATTATAAAAAAAGGAGTGTTGCCAACCCTCAAACCAAAATTTCCCTTTAACATCCTCCCCCCATTAAAGAACCCTTTCTTTAACCAAAACCCACAAATTATACAATATTAAACAAATATGTAAATCCAAAAGTCATTAATTAGTCTCTGTATAAAGTAATGGACACAACTTTGTCAGGTCTCTTGAATGTTGACCCGCCCGATGTAGTCACCGAAGCCACTCGTACAGTGCCGTCCTTGCCAGGGTGCACCTCCAATATTCTAGCCGTTTTCCACATCAATGGAGGTACATTGTCTTCCTTCAGTAAAACCAAAGTGCCAACTGGAATGGCTGCTGCCTGAAACTTCCACTTGTTCCTAGACTGTAAATTGGTCAAATATTCAACTGATCACCTCTGCCAAAAGAACTGCTTCATCCTTTGTAGTAAATCCCATCACTTCAGATAACAGGTTCCTTTGTTAGATCACTCTCAGGAGGAATAAGGAGAGGACCTCTAATGAGAAAATGAGCGGGAGTCAAGGGATCATAATCATCAGGATTTGTGATAAGGTAGTCAGTGGTCTAGAATTAAGACATGCCTCAATTGGATTAAGTAATGTGTTTTCTTCCTCAAATGTTAGAACCGCAGGACCCATAACCCACCTAGGAAGGTATTTAACTGACTTAACTGATGCCTCCCACAACCCACCAAAATGAGGTGCACCCGGGGGGAATGAAGTGCCACTGTATTTTTCTCATATCTAATTGGTTAGTTAATAATAATAATATATTTTTATTTGTATAAACATTTGTTTTTACAAATCGAGTCTTTGTGGGCAAAACAAAATAAATAATATATTGTGGAATACATTAAAGTAAACTACAATTGAGACAATAAACGAAATGGAATTAATACAGAAAACCAAAATTCCAACTTAGTTGCATTATAAGAAACAAATAAAAAGTAAAAAGAAATGGCACTAAGGTTATATAAAATTTATAAAATCAGAAAAATAAAAACAATAATAAAATTAATAAAAAAAAAACTTAATCACCATAAGAACACAAATAAAGTAAATTATACATCGGAACCATATTAAAAAAAAAAAAGAGACAAAAAGTTATTCTTTAATCAAATCTCTGAGTGACCTAGAATGAAGAAAGTACTAGTAGATAGGATTTAGATAAAGTATATCTCTAACAATCAACATCGAACCCAAGGAGCAATCTATACTAGGTAAGTATAAGTTTCTAATATTAGCAAGCGCAGAACAAAGCCACACAATATGTTCCAACGTTTCTGGCCCTTTCTTACATAATAAACAAACACTTCCTTTTTATAAAATTTACCTCCCATGAAAATTATCAGGGAATCATTGGATACTGGGCGGATTTTGGTAATAATTTAATTTTTCTAAAGTTCACTCTATCCCTTTAGAATCTAATTTAGTATCAAAGGCGAACTATCATCAAACAAGCAGAACCCTCTAGTAAATCCTCATCAGTTTTACTTAAATTATCAATTCGACAATTAAAGCCACCCATTACGATAATTTTAGTACTTTATTCATTGATGCTCTCTAACTCATTTAATACATCTGCAATATCTTTAAACAATTGATAGGGACACAAGCGAGATTAAAATAAAACTGGCAAATTATATAAGTATAAACCTTCAAATTAACCGAAACTATTAAAAATAAGTTGAGGTAAATAATAATTAATATTGAAAATCACTTTTAATAAGAAAAGCGAGACCGCCGCTTGCTCTTCCTTTCAGTTTCTCTTTAATTGCTTCACTGTAAATAACATTAAATTTCTTCAGACAATCAGGAAATAAAAATTATTATCAATAAGCCAAGTTTCAACAAGCCCTTTAATATCGAATGAACTTAATTAATGTTTTGTATGTCATGTAAGTCATATAAATTTTTAATACCATGCACGTTCCAAGAAAATAATTAAATGAATTTAAATTTAGCTGATCATTACAGTATGTAAATTTAAAGAAGAACACCTGAAATAACGTAACCAGGCATGGATGACGAGGATGAAATCGATAATTGCTATTCCGAACCAGATCGCATCGACCACTTATTTAAACTCTTCTCCTCCTTATCAGCTTCACTCTTATTTTTCTTTTTTTCTTCATTCTTCTGGTCAGTCTTGGCTCTGGGGTTTTTGCAGGCAATAGTTCCTTTCCCTTATTAACATCTTCTTCACCATGTGATAATGATGGTAACGATGACGATTTGGCCTCTACATGAGCATAAGGTAGCTTCTTTTTTGTTTTGGAGATCATCTAATGTGAAGATTTTTCCTGATGTAACTACTTTATCGTGTCGTAAATAACACCTAAGTCCCTAATCGACAGCATCTTTCCTAAACGGCAATATGTGTTTCCTCACAGCTCGGATCTCAGGTGAATAATCGGCGGATAAACTTAGAGCGGTTCCGGCTAACTTTCTAGAAAATTTAATTATTTCTATCTTTTTACAATAAGTTGTTAATTTAATAAGTATGGGACGCACTCTTATAGGCGAACGAGGACCCAGACGTTGCAACCATGCGAGATCGGATTTAGTAATGCTCAATCCCAATTTGTTGCTTATAACATCCGTCACTGACTTTTCTAAATCATCAAAATATTCCTTTTCAGTTTCAGAAACATTGTATAATATTATGTTGTATTTACGAGAAATATCACTGTTTATGAGTTTTCTCTCAACAACATTTAATTTTTCTTCTAAAAATTTGACATTTTTTTTCACCTGTTCAAAATTGTTAGTGAAAGTTTGTAAAGATTTATTCACGATATCTTGCACTTCTGTCTTTGAATGATCTATTTTTGGTTCTAATCTAAAAAATCTTTCATTAATAGTGTCTAATTTGACTAATATTATTTCTAAAACTTTTGTAGTTGAATCAGTTGAATCCGTCATGATTAAGGGAGAGATATAATATAGTATTTGATTCAAAAAATAGAATCTGTAAAATTGCAAGTGAAATAGCTATTTTTTTCTTCTTTTTTTTTCAAGTAATGTTAGATTGCAATAAATTTAAATCAAGTATAGAAACACAGGCAGAAGTTGCTTATGTAAGAAACTTTGCACTTGTTTATTAATATTGTGAAATAATTTCACTTGCCTTGTACCCCCCACTACTCACATGCAGAATATATAATGTTGAATAGCTTGAACAATTAAGTTATTTTAATACTTCTTTTCCTAAAGTTTTCCTTAGAAATTCACTTAGACCTTTCAACACTCCATCACTGGTAAATTGATTAATTTACTGGTAATTTTTTTTTAAATAAAAATTAAATAATATTTGCACTTAATTTGAATTATACACGGATCCGAAGTTAACAGAACCGCGGCCCACGCGCGACTCACCTAATTGGTTAGTTACTGATTCAAAAGTATTATTTTTCTCAAAAAAAACCTTGAGCTCTCTTTCCGCTCCAACGAAATTTGTGCCATTGTCTGAATAGATGTGGGAACTCACACCGCGTCTAGCAAAAAATCGACGCAAGGCAGCCGTGCTCATATCGCTAACCAATTCCAAATGTCACGGGTTCGAATCCAGTCGTGCTGCCCTTAGATTTTCTCTTCCTAGGAGCCCCTACAGCCCACTGTCCGGAGGCCGGCAGTGCACTGAGAAGGCTCCGGGCGCAAATGACCACAGATGTTGAGACGCCTTAAATGTAAAAAAAAAAAAAAAAAAAAAAATTCCAAATGTACTGAAAAACAAACAAATACCGCAACAGATGCCTTTTGTTTAGTCCTACGACTTATCCTTACAGATATTGAACCGCAAAAATCCACTCCACATACCTCAAATGGCCTTCTAGGTGTTACTCGATGACTAGGTAATGCCGCCATTTTTAGATAATAATCCTTGGATTAAATCTCTTGCAGCGCATGCAGTTATGAACTTTAGACCTACTTGCATCTCTACCCCTTAGAGGCCAAAATTCCAGCAATAGCTGAGGTCCAGCATGTTGATATTGTAGATGCAGGTGGGTCATAATTAGTTCTGTAACATAACTCTTGTATGGAAGTACAGCCGGATGAATTTGCTGTACCGGTAAATCTGCGTTGACTAACCTTCCTCCTACGCGGATAATTCCATGTTCATCCAGATAAGGTGATAATGACGCTAATTTGCTACTCTTGTTTACTTCTCCCTTTGCCTTTAGCCGTTCTACTTCTGTAGAAAATTCCTCTTGTTGAACCCCCTTTAAAATGATGAGTTTTGCTTCATTGATTTCTCCCGCCGATAAATCTCCACATTGATTTCCCTTGTGCCGTGCTTTATTGTAAAACCGAAAAATGTAAATCCACCTTAACTAGAAAATGGATTTTCTTTGTCAAGGAATATCTTGAAAACAAATCATGCTCAAATTGCGTTCACCTAATGAATACACTAACCTTCTTTCTTCTAATTCTTCTGGTTGTCTCCAATCCGGTGTCCATTTCGGCCATTCCTCAAAATCTTTCTTAAGCCTTCCCACCAAATAATTGAATCCTTTGCATGGTGTGATACCTCGAGTTATTAGATCCGCTGGATTTTCTGCCGATGATACATAACCCCATTGCCTTTTAAAGGTTACCTCATTCTTACATTCGGAACAAAAGGTACGTGGTATTTTGGGCTGTGAAATATGAAACCCTATTTAAGAAATTTATTTCTTTCAATGAATTTAAGAAACCCTATTTGCTATATATTGCTTCCGGGGGGTGAAGTTGTTCACGTCCGAGATTGTTCTCACATGATCCCTGGATATCCATTGCTGGGCCGCGCGACGCTGAATGACTATCGAAGCAGAAGTCAAGGCGTAGGAAAAATATATTGCTTCCACTGAACAGGTTCTCCGTTGATCCATGTAAGAACTACTTGTGAATCAGTCCATAAATAACAGTTCTTCGCTTCTAGATTCAATATTTTAATAACTTTATCTATTATTTGTGCCAAAAATAAATCTGCACAAAGCTCTAATCGAGGAATAGTTTGCATCTTCTTAGGGCAGACTCGCCCTTTTGCACACAGAAGCCGAACCGTATTTTCGCCGTGCCCTCCGTTTGATGTAATGTAAATGCAACAACCAAAAGCCTTTGTCGCAAAACCCACGTAATTTTATGTTTCTATTGACACAAACTCCTCTAGGGCAATAGATGCTATTCAATCCTCCCAAAGACCTTCTGAAAGAACCCCACCGAAATTGTAAACTGGAAGATAAAGGTTCATCACACTTCAAATCATGATGCCATAACTCTTAAAGAAACATCTTCCCCTTTATAAGTGACCCTGGAGAAAGAAACCCTAAAGGATCCCAGAATTTATTTAAATCAGATAAAATAGCCCGTTTTATTACTACTAATCCATTGTCATTACTGTGTACATCCAATCTAAACTGATCTGACTGCGGATCCCAGCTCAAACCTAAAGCCTTAATTGAACCCTCCTTGCTCAAATCAATAACGAAATACTTGCTCTGGTTCTCTACTGACAAATTATTCATCAATATTTTGGAATTGGAACACCATTTTCGGAGTTCAAAGCCTGCCTTGTTGTAATTCCTTATAGAGTCGTGATTGAATTTTTGAAAGTTCTATTTCGGACTCAGCACCTGTCATGAGGTCGTCCATATAGAAATCCGACTGATTATGTCCGCAACTTGTTTGCCCCTTGGAATCAGATCTAATCTTACCTGCCTTAAACATATCAATGCCAGATATGGAGCGCAAATCGTTCCGTATGTAACCGAAAAATCTCTAATGGTAATTCTGCCGAAGACCTCCAAAGTATGCGTTGCATGTCCATATCCGATCTAGTTACCTCATCTGTCTGTACATTTTACAAATATCCCCGGTTAAAACAAATTTAGGCAAACGCAATGTAATTATTATTGACCATAAATCGTTCTGTATTGATGGTCCAGTTATCAGCAAATCATTTAAAAACATTTGATTGGTCGATTTAAAAGAAGCATCGAACACCACCCTAACACGAGTAGTAAGACTGTCTTTCACTACCGCATGATGTGGCAAATAATATCTCGGGACGATTTTCCATTTCGTCATCTGGTACCCTTTCATGTGTCCTAAATTTAAATATTCTTGCAGAAAGTCTAAGTACTCCCTTTTTAGTTCAGCTTGATGCTTAAAACGCCTTTCTAAAGCAAGAAATCTATATTTCGCTCCTTCCAATGAATCACCTATTTCTGAAGATTGTTTTCTAAAAGGGAGCTGAACGTGAATCTACCTTCTTTGTTTCGTTTGTAGGTATCAATAAATAATTCCTCACAAATTATATCCTCTTTAACCTTGTCAATTTTTACTGATCTAGTCAATAGGCATGAATTTTCTCAACTGTTAGGGGTTGCAGGTACATTTCCTGACACCACCCCACCTGAACAAGTATTAACTAAAACCAGTCCGTTATTTTTTCCTAAAGGGTAGTAATGTTGTCCTGATAATAAAGAAAAGAATATTTCACAGCCCAAAATACCACGTACCTTTTGTTCCGAATGTAAGAATACTGAATCTGCCAATCTTTGATTAATATAAAAGGGAATCCTCCAATGTTTAGTATTTATTTCTCTTTTTGTTGCCAAATTGATGGTTGGTAGGACTGTAAATACCAATCGAGTCTTAAAATCTGAATTTAATGAGGAAATATTTGCTACAACATTCTGTGACACATCCGTTTTGTTTCCTGTTACCCCCACCACCGCTGTGTTAACCTTGGTTAACGCAAGTTGTTCTGCAAATATCTTTTCTATAAAATTTAATTCCGATCCGCTGTCGAGAATAAATCTACATTTATGTGCCTATCCTTGTTTATCGTAAATATTTACTACTGCTGTTGCAATTAACGCGCAATCACTAACTCTTGCTAAACCTACATAATGAATCCCTTTGTATTTTTAAAGAACCCTCACCTGGCGGGGCCTTTGATCTAATTGCACAAATTAGAGTGTTATGTTTGCCATTGCAATGTTTACTAATTGAACCTTTACAATCTTTTACTAAATGACCGAGGGCTAAGCAATTCCAGCAATGATTATTTGATTTAATTATATTTCGTCTTTCATCTATAGTATTTGTATAAAAGTTTCACAATTGAAAAGTTTATGACTTCCCTTTCCACACAAAAAACACGAATCAGAATTGCCGACAAAGAGACACAACTTATTTGGTTATTTCCAGTGTGATTTAATTTATTTTGCCTTTTAGAATTTTTTAAAATTTCTCCTTGATTACCTTGAGTTGTTTTGTCTTCATAGGACTCCAACCATAAATACCTTTCTTCCAAAAACCTATTTAATTTTTCGAAAGTTGGGTAGGATTAGCTTCTTCCCACCACCGTGTTTTTATCAAATTTGGAAGTTACTAAATATACCAGTAGTGGCCCCCAAATTGTCGTTGGTTGATCCAATAATGTTAAGGCTTTTACATGTTTGTTATATAAACTATGAAGTTGATGCAATGCCTTTGCCGACTGAGATGTAATTCTTTCTGCATTAAATAGAGCTGATATATGGGTTTCAATAATACATTTGTTGTTCTTGTACCTTGAACATAACTCTTCCCAAACTATGTTATCATTTTCCCTGAAATTTCAATGTTGTTAACTATGTCTGCCGCGTCCCCTTCTAATAAACTAATCAAATAATAAATTTCTCAATTGGTTGTAATTCTTTTTCGTCATAAATTAGCCCTATAAATGTTTCATAAAACTGAACCCAATTTATGTGACTGTGCATTTGACTTAGGGTTTTCCCGTTTAATCTTAAGAAAGTTACTGTGTATCCAATAAAGTATTTCTTCAAATTTCTCTCTCTCTATTTCCTGTTTCGCAGCTATTTCTTCAAACACATCTACCAACTCTTCAATTTCACTCTGAACTGAAACGAAGCTGTCCCATTTTTCCGATAATTTAAATTCCCTAACCTCAAGTAATTCAAAATCACCGTCTTCTTTCTTAAATTTGACAATGAACTGCCCAAGCCTAGTAAGGGACGCCTGTATTCTTCCCCGTTTACCTACTAATTTTTAGTTGTTTCCTCCATAATACCAAACGAAATAAAAATGTAAACCTAATTTATGAAATTAATCAAAAAACAACAAAATTAATTAAAACCGTAAAATTATGTTGAAACTAATAACCCCTTAAAGTTATGTATAATAAAAATCAAGGAATGCTCAATTATAACCAAATAATAGAAAAGTGAAAGAAAATGAGGAAGAGACTGATCTTGTTGTTCCTTCTTGTACCCAAAGTTTAAAAAGTTCTGATGAACCTTTGATATTCCTTGTTTGTATTTCAATCTTTGAACAAAATTCTAACACCGAATGAATCCGTATTTCTCCTGGTAGACGAAAATGTTGTAACCTTGAACCTTGAATCCTATGTGGCTCGCAGGACCAAAATGTTATGTTACGGAGTTGTTCGTCTAGGTAATAAGTCAAGACAAGTCACTTCTCCGACCATAAGTGGACTGTATCTTTTTATGTTGTATGTTGCATGAAACTCTCCAGCAGAATACACACAGTTAACCATTATAAAAAAAAAAGTGTTGCCAACCCTCAAACAAAAATTTCCCTTTAACACCGGGACTAAAATAATTGTGATTTACAATATTTTCCCCAAGATGACTTTTAAATTCTACAACTCTACATCATGCAAGGCAAACTATAGTATGAAACATTCACAATTCTTTCTCTTAACACTCAGTTGTGTATAACTTTCTTAAAACTAGGAAATTTTATTAAATGTCTGGTTTCCTTCCAATCGGATGATGGAGAAGTAACTTGTACTGAAACTCGCTGAGAGAGCTAACGTCTCGTTCCCTAGAAGCCTTCAAAAATCATTTTCATAGGAAAATATTTCAAATTAGTGATAAGCCTGTAAATGTATAGTTAATATAGAATCATATCATTTAATAATATCATATATCATTGTATCCATTTTCGAGAAAATCACCAGAAACTGGGGAAAAAAATCAGTTAATTCACAAATCTGATTGGTGTTGGATGCGATTGTGTTCACCATTTGGAACATCAAGTTTGAGCAAACTCGATTTTTCGTATTGGAGATTTCGCTCCCAAGACTCACAAAAAACAGGTATTCCGGTGAACACTTAATTTCAAAAACTTGACACTCTTACTTTGGTCATCTAAATGTGACAAGCGAACCTTTCAAGGAAGATTCAAGGATTGGCCGCCAGGGCTCCACTATACAGTTTTATGTTTTATTATTATACAAAGTACAGTTTCAAAATCATATTTTCTTTGATAATATGTACTATGTATGGTTGAAGAAGTCAAGAACTTGCTTGCTATCCAACAATGTTGACCTGAACCAGAATTACCAACATCAGCAAACCAAAGTTTGCTATTTATCCGGCTGCAGTTCCTTAAAATAAAAAAATTACATATAATTCATTTAACAAATTTATAAACAGTAGTAAATAAATTAGACGTTAATATTAATATTTGATAAAATAAGCTTATCTTAACAATCCGTACAGAAATAATTATTTGGCAACTTAGACAGAAATATAACTGGAATCAACCTCACCTCCCCAAAGGAATACAGGACAAAATCAGATGACCTGGTGGGAGAACAGTAGACTGATGTTATTTATCATCATGAGGATGTGAAACTGATTGGAAACTTCAGAGAGAGATTAGGGTTCTAGATCAAGTGGCAACACTGATAAATAAATCAGAATTTGTCAAACTGGGTTGGCCGTCTTCTTCTCTTCCCCCAAATGCGAACTTTTAAATAAAAAATAAATAAATAAATATTTATCACAATACCAGCGAGGACCTGCCATTGATGTTCGATAAAGATGATAACATTAAAGCAGTGCTCTAAAATGTATAACCTATCGTACTTTCCAATGGCAGCCCAGCAATTTCTTGGGCGCAATAATTAATGGCTCCTTTTAAGAAGGCAATCTCTTAACAGCTCTTTACATAATTATCTGCAACAATCTATATCAATTACAAAATGGAGAGAATACTTAACTAAACATAATAAATCCGTTCGTTTTCACAAAAGTAGTAAATTTTAATGCGTAAATTTGGTAAGATGATCTTTGGCTTTAATGGGGGGGGGGGAGGGGGGACAACCTTGTAATGAAGTTGGCGGAGTGAATACTGAAACAGTGCCAGTTACAGCTACAAACTAACCTGTCAAAACCGGCAGCTTTAATACAATTTAGTTCTCACGAGTTTAGTAGGTTTTGAAAAAAGCGCTAGGACAAAACGTCGAGCATAAATTTGATGTTAAAAATGAAGTTAAATTTAATTTTTTACGAAAACACATATTAATTTGAGCAGCTTGGTTTGAAGAAGATGAGTGTTCTCCTTGAATGAACTGAAGACATCTGTACAATTACACCCGTCAACTGATTAAAATAATTTTGTTATAAGACGACTTGTTTCTATAACTTGGTTTTCATCTTGTTAATTATTCTTTTACTGCTACTTCTGTGGCTTAATATTATTGCCTTTTTATTATATTTAATTATGGAACAATTCTTAAAACTGTTGACAAAATACATACTTAAGGATAATATTTATAAAATTGTGGTATGAAACACTAATAATTGCATTTTACAGTTGAAACACGCACCCCCCCCCCGCCGCTATCCCTTAAAAATCTATTTTTTCCCAATAAATGTTTCTAATAAAATAGTGCAAATATTACAAGTAAATAGCACTTATATGTGTGGTTAATATGCTAAGTTGAAGGGATATAATAGATGTATCAATTTTCAAGAAAATATGTAAACAAAAAAAATCAGTAAATAAGCACTTTCGGATATAGGATTTTATTTTATTTCGATGGAAACTTTAGTTTCGATATAATGGCTGACGGATTGTTATCCATGCCTTTAGCGTAACTTGTTTATTATACCATTATGTATCATTTGTAACAATAAAATGCTATTATTATTACAGGTGGTATCTAAACGTAATATCAATTTGAAGCTTACTTCGATTTTTCATGGTTGAAATATTTATTCCAGGTACAGTTTCCAGGTGGTGTTTTGGAATATCCAAATTGTAATTATTAATGCCTGTAAATGTTATTTAAAAAATACTTCCTCTTACTAGGAGTAAGAGAAAGTAAAATATCAGGGAGTATATGGTGACTTTTGAGCGTTTAGGTGATAAGGTGGGCCACTCAGCCTGGATACCTCTCACATCATTCGCTAACTAGTTCTCAGGGTGTCTTAAAACATACATTTTCTCCTGTAAGAAAGAGAGTAAAAAAATCTCATTTTAATAATGAATTCGATTTGTAAATAAACATGTTCAAGCAATGATTTTTTTGCCAATATTGCATTTAATTAATAAGTTAAAACCAAACAAAGATCGATTTTCTCTCGGTAAAACTAGTACCAAGTGAAGTTTTCATTTCGGCGTATAAGAAATATTAGCGCAGGCGCCAACAGTGTGTATACGGAGGGGGGACTATTTGATCAAACAAAATACCACACAGGTCTCCCATGAAAGAGCTGCTGTACAAACACGTACACACACACTCACACACCCTCATGGACAAGAAGAAGGTCCTAGAGAGAGTGGCTAATAGAAATGCTAATGGCGAGCACAGTCCATCGCTACCAGCCCTCAAGATAGAATCAGGCGCCACTGTTCCCCTTTTCAACAATTAATTAGATACCTAACTTAAGATTTATGTATGTATGTGTATGTGTGTGTGTGTGTGTGTGTGTATAGGCTCCTTGCTCGGCTCTCTACTTTTATTACTTCTTAATGTCCAACTAATATATACACATACCTGTTTCGCTTGACAAATTCCATTCCAGATTGAGATCACATAGATTACCTACATTATAAATTCCAAATGGTGAGCATGTTTGTGTATTTCTGCAATATAATGATCTGAACACAGTTATAATGTGACGGCTATCTACACAGGCTCACACTTCTTCAAGATGGCTACCTACCTCCCTCAACAGCCTACACCATACCATTACTTACAAATCTAACAAATAATCTGCAGGAAGGATTTTGGTCGTGCCCTTGCAGTTCTCATCACTTAAAGCAGACAAAGATCAACTGTGAAACATTCACAAAACTCGCTCTTTCTCCAATTTCTAATTAAAGTATTTCGTAAAATCTGGTATTTGTAACTCTTAATTTGAAACTGTAAAAATGAGGCAGCTAACACTCGGAATCCTCCCAAGAACCCCCTGATCTAATTTTCCAGAAACCCATTTTTACTTTCTCTGACCTGTAAGAGAAATATTGTAATGGTGTCAAACTGGAAAATATAAATGTTTTTTAGCGAACGTATTATAGTTCTGTTTCTGCAGGCATCTCAAACTTATTCCGTTCAGATACCACCACCACATCTGGCACAGATATCATCAACTACACATACAAACAGCTACAACTTTTATTTGAAACATTTCTCCGGAAAATTCATTTAAAGGTACTTTTGGGGGAGAGGTGGAGTTAGGTTTTCCTATAAAGTGCAATTTCAGATTATTACACAATTCTATCATATATTATAATATTAATATTAATTAGAATAAATATCTTTGAAGAACAGTTAGCTAGTTAGAAAACTTGGTTTGAAGAAAATCGGATGACCGGAAGTGTGTTTTTACGGAAAAGTATTTTTCAGTTTTTGGCTCTTTTCTCTAAAATGGGTCGAACGGTTTTCTTTAAACTAGGATGTGAACTCACAGATAATAAGCTACAACTTTATTTGAAACATTTCTCCTGGTTAAGTCATTAAGAGTGCTTTTGGGGAGAGGGGGGTTTATGTTTTCCTCTAAAGTTCTATCATAGTTGATTATACAATTTTACCATCTAAACAAAATTAATTAGAAATAATTAGATTGCCGACATTCCGAGTTTCAAGAAAATTAGTAAACCGGAAGTACGTTTACACTGAACAGTTTTTCCGATTTTCCTCATAAAACCATCGACGTATTTCATTAAATTTGGTACAAACTATAAAACTTGTCAATTTGCAATTTTGAAAACTGCACTAACAGAAAGTTGTATGAGTGTTTCACACCAGATTTTTTTTTTTTACTTAATAAACTTCACTGACTGTATGCTCCCCCCCTCCCACAATATTATACACTTTTTTATGAAAATTAATTTAACTGAATTATGATATAGTATTAATTTCATTTTCGTATACATAAGTGCATGTTATATTGCTATCGTGTGTGGTGGGACCAATGAGATTTGTTTAAAGAAATAATAATTATTCGCAAAAAATATTGTTTCATATTATATTTCCGGTGAAAATCGCAACACTTGCTCTTACAACAATTATAGAAAGAAAACTTATAGAAACGGAAAATTATTTGAACTAGTGTTAGCGGAATATTATGTTCAAATATATACTTGATTATATTCAAATTAATCAACTGGTCTAACAACCTCTACAACTGACATTTCATTCTATAGAACTTCAAAATTATGTTTTAAATTAATCTTATGATCTTTAATACATTTTTGCAAGTTAATAAACCCTTTAAACATTTAATTTTTTGAGCTGTAATTGATGTAGATCTAATATTGCAAACTTGAAATATCATGGAATAATTACTCAACGTATGAGGATTTACTTGTTTTTTTTCTTGCGAGAGGTGAATATATATTCAGCTAATTTAAGTGCCTGAGTTGTGCAATAAGTATATACTATTTTTTTATTATGCCATCCATTAGGTGGTAATAAAGGAGTGCACTACTTACCTTCCTCTTAAATTGCTTACCATTTTTAAATTGAAAGAAGTTTTTATTGATTTGATTTCGTAGTAGATCACAGTTACGAACATGTGATTATCAAATTAGTAAAATTGACAACTATCAGTAGTATGGTAATTATATGCAGCTCTGGTAAACTCTTTTCTAGGATAAATCCGCAGTTTAGCTTTCAGCAGTGATATTAATTTGTGTAGTAAATTATTTGGGTGGAAGGTGGTGAAGGTATGGAAGTAGAAGAGGTGGGTAAGAGAACAGAGATGAAGAAGAGTGTGATGGTTGTAGTTGAGAGATGGGCCGACCAGCTGTACAGCCGGGTCGGACAGTTAGACAGCCGGACAGTATGTGAAGGACCTGGAAGGACGAGTTCTGGACCCTTGCTAGACTGGTAATTACACATTCTTCTGTACCACCACCAACCACCCTGCCGCCATCCTCCTCCAGCTGCATCTTCATCATTACTACTAATCCATTACCTTGCACACTTGCCCCACCTGATTACTGCCCAAATTCACCATCATCCATCTAATATTCATCTATATTCAATATTGCACTATCATGGTGTAAATATACACAAGCGCCAGTTTGGTTGTGTTTGACGGTAGGAGAAGATTTGGCGGACACCAGATGGCCGACCGATATGGAGGTCGGGTCAGACAGATAGGGAATCTTGTTCGGCCCTGTGAGTGATGGAGAACGCACGGTCTGGGCGCTGCGTCCGCACCACTGCCCCCACCTTGCCTTGCTCCGCCGTGTAGGTGGCACTATACCTCCACTTCGCCTCTCCTACTACACAGTTCTTCTAGTTGTTTACTAATATTTGGTTGTAATATTGCCCATTACTATTGAATTATTACAATACCAGCTAGCTCTGTTTTAAAATTCATACACGAGCTCTCTGATACAGACACAATCAAAAGTTTAAATTCAAAATCACTAAACAGTGAAAGGAGATTATGTAAATCTGTTGACTAGACTAGAAAATCAAAGCTGCTACTCCATTCCAAACCAAATTAGATGCAGTTCTGATATTTATTAGATTACTGTGTATTAGATTAGAGGGGAAACTGTGACTGCCAACAGATATTGGGATGCCATGAAAGATGCACCAATTTCCCCTAGGGTAATATCATCCTCATTTCTATTCTCCATTTGTAAACTGAATATATTACACATTCATGTCTGTTTTACTTTAAATCGCCCCAATATTATGGAATGACATCATCGCTGTTTGTCTGGTAATGTGACACCAAGTATTCTACTTTACAGAAGCTCTGTCCAAGTATGAGGAAAAACGAAGGCTACTATCTTGTTTTTTTAAACAATAAACTCTCTCCTGAATAACAGTGCGAAATATTGGCAGATTTAAATTTTCTAATAGACAATGATTGTTCTCTTAGTATTCACAACAGCTCCAGTTCTTATGCACCATTTAGGTTCAACTTACAATAATATAACGTTTAACTTAACTATCTTGTCTGTTTGCCTTTTTAACACAAAAGAATTGTTCCGCCTGTTCTTTGGCTAGGAATTTCATCCTTGAAGCCCAATAATCATTGAGTTTTGCGCCATCTGTCATTGCCGACGTTAATCTCTTGTCTGAAACAAAAACTATTATTTGAGACCCTCAACATACCTTATCTTTTAGGGCCGATTTTGAAAAGATGCGCCTGTAGTAAATCATATTGTGTGGTCAGCTTAAAGTAGGCAATGAAATCTATTCTCGGGAGAATGTTTGAATAGCGGTCTCTGATTCTTTCCCTGCTTGATGCTCTGCTAACTCTGGATTTTCCTTTATTTGGCCTTAGCATGGGTGAAACTGGCGTATTGTTCCAGCTGTAGCAGTTTACTCGCCTCCTTCGCCGTTTTACATAACTTCCTCCATTTCTTTTCACATAACCATGACTGGAATCTAATTACATTACTACTTAGTCTATCAATGTGTTTATCTTTCCCTAACCCTATTCATCCAGTAAGACTAAGGCAGAACAACCCACGAAAGACCCAAGCCGTTCATAAGACTTATTATTATTAGGGAGCATACGATCACCTCTTCAGTGTTCCAAGCCTGTTACTGACATTTACAAACAGGCTGCGCTACTTGCTATAGCTTCCGGACTGTGCTGGATTAAAGCTGCAGGAATCCATTTCGGAAACAAAGCTCCGCAGTATTCTCAGCTAAGTAGAATGCGTTAGCTACTTGTGATCCATAGGAGTTCTTTTTTCATCTTATTTCTGCAAAATTAATAAATCCATGAAAACTGAAGAGAAATATTTTCTTTCTCAATCTTGATGAAGACTTGTAAAATAGCATACATTGACTTCAGACAATCTTGATAGGAGTTCATACTTCATTATATAGAGATATCCTTAGAAAATCTGAAATTACTGTAAATTTAAACTTTGCTGCAATGAAAATATTAAAATAGAAAATTTCCCTGGTTAGGCTGAAAAAAGGGAATATCCCCAATTCTATTTAGAATGCAATTTGGTAATTTATTTCTTGGAAGGGACTGTGATGATATATGAGGAGACAGGAAATGAATGTTACTGGGCGATGATTAAGAGACTAAAAGTTGAATATGTCCCTCCTTCTTCGGACGTAATTTTGTTCTATTTTGGCCTGAGAGCAGTTCTGTAAAAGTATTGCTTTCTGTTCAAAAATCTGCTTCTAGGTTTGTTGTATGCAGTTGCAAACTGGTTACCAGCAAGTTGTCGAGTTGGATATTCACTATGAACATTTCGCATAATGCCATCAGAGCACTGTGCAATCGATGAACCTTATGACTTGGTGCTTCAAACTCGGCCATTTGATGTTACCTCCTAGTAGAGGGAATGCTAAATTGATTTTAAAAAAAACTTTCAAAATAATGAAACTGAAAATCATATTAATATTGTAATATTTATTTGAACATAACATTCACAGTATTACAGACTAGTGACAATACATGTGACGTTATTACAATGTAACATAAATATTGAATAAGCTGGTTGAGTTGGCATCATTGGATGACATCGGAGCTTCTATCTGTCGCAGGTGAGCTTCTTTCTTTAGTTGGTCCTATCAGTTTTGGATTTGCCTCCACCGCGGGAGTCAAGGTCATCAAATTTGTTGTTTATAGATATTAAAAAGGAGTGGAACCAACCTTGAAGATCATATGAAAAAGCTGTCTTCCTCTACAGATTTGATGAGCCGGACTCTGACGGTGAAGGCACATCCGAAACCGATTAGAACATAAGTAAAGAAGCTTGCCTGAGACAGTCGCCATCTCTGATTTACAAATATTCTTTATTAAACAGAAAAAAATTGAGGAAAATATGGGTTTACTTTTATCTCAACTTATATTTTTGAACTTAAAAACAGAAGTTCAACTTAAAGGGTTGCACTTTTGATAAGTTTTATACTATTATACTGTTATATACTTGCATTAAGCTGTTAAGTTACACGTTGAAAGTGATACACTTTCCAGCTTAAATTAAACACAATGCAGTTTACATTATGCAAACTTCAAAGTTGGGAGATAAAAATGTAACTAATTCTTATCTGATAATAAAAAAGAAAAAAAATATTCATTTCCAATATAAAACTGAATATCTCTTATACAAATTAAACCAAAGAGAGTTATAAGCTGTTACAAAGTTACGTATAACATGAAAGAACTTTATAATAGAGTTAAGAAGAATTACAGTTAGGTGACGATATCTGGTGGAGAAGTCAACGTGGCCAATGTCCCCTACGGGTGTCCAGACGATCGAATACCGGCTTTTTGGACTCTCGACCAGAGCCCCTGGTTATTCTGTCCGGCGGACCACTGTGCATCCTCTGGTGCGGCGGTCCAGCTCGTCTAGAAGGCGGTCCTCCACCTCCTCGAGCTCTATCATTTCCACTGTCTCTAATATACTTCATACGGCTATTCATTTCTCTATCCCTCACATCATCATTCATGTGCATTCCTCTATCACGGTCGCTTAACACTCTCGGAGGTGAAATATGCCTTCTCTCTTCTCGTCCGCTACTGCTGGCACTTGCACGCACAGGTAACGGTTCATTTTCTTCAGAGTAAGCGCTCGAACGTTTCTTATTTATGATAAGTCTACAATCCGGACCATCGTCTATCCTGCTTCTAACAGGTGGATGATCATCTATCCAAACTTCTCGTCCAGCTGGTGCGGGAGGTCCAGAGAGAGCTGGAGCTGGTGATCCCCTTGGTGGCCAACTAGCCCCCATTCTCTCTTCTGGATGACGTCCCCTTTCTTCAGATGGCGGGAAAATTCTTCCACTTCCGGAAGGTTCTCTTTGCTTTGAAGTCATCAGTTTCTTTGGTGAAATACTACTTCGCACCTTACTTCGACTAGGACTTCTACTACGTCTGGATCTGTTACTCGGCTTAGCAGGTGATCTCTTTCTACCTCTCTCTTCTATTTCTCTTCTCATCTCTGCTTCTATTCCTGGTGGAGGAGGTTCGTCATTTCCACGAAAAGGAGGTGGCTCTCGTCTAGATGGACCATAATCTCTGTAAGGAGGTCCATCACCTAGTGCCTGCCTAGCATATTCTGGAACTGGATTCCAAGGCTGACGCGGTGGTGAAACAAGCATTCGTCGCATATCCGAATCTGGAATAGGTTCCCTGGGCGGAGGTCTCATTGGCGAGCCGTATCTCTCTGGTATATGTGCACCCATACCGTAAGGTGGAACTTCACCACCCCGGGGTTCATAATTCTCCAGATATCCAGATCTAGGTCTATTCGGTGATGGACTTCTTCTATATTCACGGCGATCTCGAAAGTGATCGCCCATCTCTCTATTCACTGGTCTGTCTATGCCCATGGGATCACGAATCATTGCCATTTCATCGTTCATACGTCCTCTGCTAATGTGTACATCATCCATACGTCCTCTGATCATATGCGAATCTTCTTCCATATGCATTCTTGAGGGAGCAGGAACTTCAGCAATAGATTCATTTATACGTCTACCTCCAACAGGCATATCACTTTCCATACGACGGCCTCCGACAGGCAGATCAGGTTCAAATTGTCTACTTGGATCATCCATTCGTCGATTGGCCATAAATGGCATGACACCAGATTCCATTCCACGAGCGTACGGAGGGGGACTAGGACTGTATCGACCACTAAAGTGCGGAGAATGTGGAGCCCGCATCTCCTCCCTTGGCCTTGGTCTATCATATTCCATGAAAGGCCTTCGTTCATTTCTAAATCTATCACTGCCTCCATAGCGACTCATTCTGCCAGAATGTTCATACGAAACATTTTCCACACTGGGCGGCCTATCTCTAGTGGGTGGTCTCATATAATCTTCAGGCGGGTAACCTCTTGGTTTATCCATATGCTCCACTGGAACGTCCGGCCTGTCTCCTCGGTAACCTCTTCTCGCTTCTTCAATAACTGGTCTATCCTCAAAATGTTGAGGTGGAGGCGATGCCCTATGTCTGTATCTATCTTCATAAACCTCTCTGAATGCATCCCGTGACATTCCTCTTTCTTCAGTCTTACCGCTTCTTGGTGCACCACAAAAATCTCGTTCCCTGCTGCGACTATTTCTTACCCTACTGCGCATTACTTCTTTACCATCCCACATTTCTTCTCTATAACCCATCATGGGTTCCTTAAAATTGTCATAACCAGATGTAAACTTGTGTGCGAACTCCCTAGGCTCCTTATTTCTTGATTCATTCATCATCTGTCCATTGAACTTGGCACGTGAATGATGGAGCATGTCTTGTTGAGGTGATGACCTACTTCTGGGTGGCGGGCTAGGAGATTTGTGTGCTTTCACTTTATCAGCAGAAGCCCGCCAACTTTCCGGATGTGGTGGTGCCATTGTAGGCGGGGGTGGTGGGGATGCAATGCCTGCAGTTGGAGGTGGGCCCGCAAGTCCGCCTGATCTCATTCTTGAGAACTGTATATCCTTGTTGGACGATTCTTTGGCTACTAGATTCGTATGTCTTTCCAATTCATGTATATATGGTTTACGTTCTATCTCATGATTTCTTGCACTAGCAATGCCTGTAAACATTTCATTATCTATATTGTAATTCAGTGGCGCCATTCTGTGAAAATTGCATTATTAATGGGAACTATACATTACAACGAAATAAATGAAAAATAAAGGATTATGGAAAATAAGGAGAAATTTATAAACTAAAAAATTATGCAGGGATTATGATCCTTGTCACACAAACAGAGTGAGAGAGAGATAAAGTGGATATATTGAAAACAGTTGATGTAAAATGGCAAAAACATTAATTTTTACTGGATTCAGTGTAGGTACTGAGACCAACTTACACATGACTGCTTCCCTGACTGGAATCCCAAGTCTCTGTATCAGATATCTAGGACAGAGAACAGATATTGTTGATACTAGTAACCGTATACCAAACATAATATAGCGTTTGGGTAATTAATTACCTGGCCAGCATGTAGCCGGTTCTGTTCACACCATGAGTACAATGCACTCCGATTACCGTGTCTGCAACAACAAAAATAGCTGTAATAGCAATAACTAAACTGATAGCTCCTAATTTATCAATATAATGTAGTATTTCAACATTTAATTTAGTATTTGGTGGTATTGTATGAGAGATCTTACTGTCTTGGGCGTGATGATCCAGATAGTAATCTATGGCGCTGAAGAATCTGCAACAAACAATTCCAATCTCAAACAGAGCTTACATTTTTTGTTTGGTATATTACAACGAATAATATTGGTAGGAATATTAGTGAGGGTTTCCAAAGTTTTTAACATACTTCACAAAAGTGTATATTCCATTCAATAAATTACAAATACGGGTCATTTGAGGCTTCAACGGTAATACACTTCAAGCAACGACTCACCAAAACAAGAAGTCCTCTTGATTAAAGCCCTCGAGTATATAGAGTACTAATACGACCGTGCAAAATTTCGAAATTGAGTTTTATTGGAAAGACCTATTGTGAGGTGCCCTGGAATACGAAAAATCCAGGGCTCAAACTTTATATTTCATGTATGTAACACCATCGCATCAACATGAAGCTTTCCTTCCAAATACTCAACGGAAGTCCCACTTTACTGAATGTTTTTTTGTTTTCAGTTCCCGATTTTTCTCAAAAATGGCTACAACGATTTTCTTCAAACTTCCACAATAACTACACTCATAAATGCCGATCACATTTAACTGAAACATTTTTTTCCTGAGAAACTGATTTAATTCCAAATTTGAGAAAAACCGTTTATTTGATGTGCGGAAACGGCCCTAACCTTTTCTTTAAACTTAAAATGCCAACTGCACAGAATATAGACTCCACTTTTATTTGATAGATTTTTGTGTGATCAGGACAAGTTGATCCAGCTGAGCACCACCTCCATCTGGTCCTGGTAAGGGCAACCAGCCTTCAGAAGAAATAAGTTGGAAGACTATTGTCAATTAATTATATCTGTATTCAATGTAGTAAGAAAAATATTTCTGAATGTTACAAACAAGATTTTTTTTTAATTTCTTAAAATAAATTAATTGATACAGCTCTCAAAAACTAAAAACTAAGATCTGTTTGTTTAATACCTACAAAACAAAATTCTATTGATATAATCTTACTATGATATCCGAAAATAGCGTGTGTCTTATTCCTTAATTCTGACCAGTTTCGGATTCTCTCCACCATCATCAAAGTCCATTTAGACTGTACAAAGAATGAAATTCCCTTTCAAAGCTTCTGTCACACTACATCGACTGGTTGTAAGTTATCAGACCAAAAACTGCCTACGATCCCCAGACGGTGAAACTCGAAAAGTGGAAGTCAACGTCTCTATACAACCTTGAACCAGACGTCTCATGAACCAGACTCGCTGAAACTGTTAAGAATTAAAGAAAAAAACTTGCTGTAACGAAATCACTGTCCTCTGTAAAATTGACAGCTACTGATTATCCAGTGGTTGATTTCCAATATTGTTAAGGACTAATAGAGTGTTGGAGCACTATACATGTTCTGCTATATCCCCCTAATCACTAGTGTTTAAGCGTTTAAAATCTGAAGAAATACAAAACAATTTTTGGAGAGGTATTCTAGTTAATTTTGAAAGTTATCTGTGTTTGTGATAAACCCTTTTAGATTGCATTATTTCATCCTTGCTGCCGAGCTATTTTCCTTTTCCATGCTCTCCATATCCTTTCCAATCCTGGATTTGCTGTCAGTAAATACATTTGCCGTCCGAAAAATTTTATGTGAAACACTCACACGACTTTCTTTATTGCAACAGTTACATAGTTATAATTGACTAATTTTCTTTATACATATAATTCTTACTTCCTTCATTTGTTCACTTGCCTTCAATTTACACGAACTTTGTTGAAGAAAGCACAATCTCCCCCCTCCACCCCAAGAAATTCCTAAAATAAGTTTTATCGAAACAAGTACAAACAAAAGTGATGTACGGTTGAAATTCCAAGTTTAATGAAACTCATCACTGATTTTATGGACAAAATCAGACAAAATGAAAAACTAAAAAGCATATCGTGCCGATTTTCTTCAAACTCGGAATTTTTGCAACATATCCAAATCTGATTAATATGATGATAGAATCGTATATTCACTTAAAATAGCACATTAGAGGAAAACGTGACTCCATTCCTCTCCAAAACCCCTTTAGTGAATTTTCCCAGGGAAATGTTTCAATTAAAAGTTGTACCTTTTTCTATGTGCAGTTGACATATTCAGAAAATCTCAAAAAATTGAAAAATTTATTTAGTAAAGTGATACTTCCGGTAGATCGTTTTGTCCAAAACCTTGTCAGGTCTCCTGTGGAACTTAACAAAACTATCAAGTTAAACTTTTGGCGTTTTTCGTATTTGACTCTTACGCTGGCCACAAACAAACCAATTTCTAAAAACCACTACTTTGGACTCAGGGTGACATAAAAACGTGTATTTCCTGTGAAAACTCGAAAATTTGCCCCGATTGCAATACTTCCTCTTACAGCAGTGAGGGGAAGTAAAAATTTGAAACCCAATTCAAAACTGATAATGAAACTGACGCCATCCTGAAGCAGTAATAATTAAAAAAAAAAGAGACTGAACACTTCCACCTCGGGTTTTTATTAACCGGTAAATGCCAGTATTTTCCAACCCACATTGGTAAAAGTCCAAAATAGGCGATGAGTCCTTCTAGTATACAGATGCCAACATGCTCGCGGGACTCACTAGCTGTTCATTCGCAAACTAACCGCTTAGTTTTAGTGCATGTTTGTGCAGCTGTATCTAATTTCAGTTCGCGTTTCTGTGGTTAGGGTTCGCAGAGTTGGAAAACTTCAGAGAATTTCCAATCGATCGGTTTCGAGGGTTCGCCCATCTGGAATATCATAGACTTGCACAGGGTAAAATCGGATTATAACTTGAGTGCCAGAAACTCTAGTGTGTAAACTAATTTTGCCCTAAGCAAGTCTATGTTAGCAGACATGTTAGTCAATGTATCCTGAAGTTGGCGAACGTCAGAAATGTCGATGTCTACAAACTGAAGCAGGCTATCACGCAAAAAATTTTGATGCTTGTGCAGTATATTTCATTTTTTAAATTTTTTTTTATAAGAAGTAAAAATGCGTGGTATTGTATGAATAAAGTTTTACAATCTTACACACTAAATTCTCACAACGTGCTCAAAAGTTAAAAAAGAAAATTGAATAAATAATACTTCCTTTTACGGGGAGTAAGAGGAAGTAAAAACAGACCCATAATTATAGCTCAGTCAAACAAAGCGGTCTTTGCCGATGGATTACTAAATGCTGACATTTGCCGACATGGTTTTTTAGGTGTAAGCGTTTTCAGTTTTATCGAGCGGCTGCGGTAAATGCTACGTCTGACTGATAAAGACTAGGATTACCAATTTACAAATTTTTACCGCAATCTTACAAAGAAGTCGGAGGTTAAAATATGAAACTATCAAACCTCATTATATAAACAGCCATACTGCAGGGGTGAGAACAGTAGAATGTTATAGCGCACTAGAATACCGCAGACTGATGGTAAATCTGGAAGAAAACAAGAACCACATGTACAAAAGAAAAGAGGGAAGACAGATTAAGTTTTAACAAAGTTCAGTTGGCAGCAATGTGACAGTGTAGTTGGTAACAAGTTGCGCTACCTGCTGACAGTAATATGGTGTTCCAGTCACGCAGTGTATAAAGACACCATATACTGTTATAACAAAGTTCTAATAAAACTACTAAATTCTGGCCATAGCTACCTAAAGATTAGAAAAGAAAGAACACTTTATATATAGATCATCATTACTCTGGTAGAAAATATATTAAAGAAATTGTGATGTAAAATGTTGGTGACAATGGACAATATATCACAGTTACAGTCTACTACCCAGCTGGTTAAACAATCCTAATTAACTTTGTTCCAAATCTACCACTTTCTGGTTTAACTGGTAGATAACAAGTAAATATCCAAGTTTACTAATCAGAGAACTCTTGCTATCTATTGCTTCGAGAAAAACGCCAAATATTCCGAGAATCTTGTCGGTTCTCTAACTGATCATGGCAACAACAAAAATTTATTCTAAATTTATCACCACTTTTTTTAAATAGAAATACGTCATTAAAGTTATAAGAAGAGCTCAGTTCTGAGAGGGGGGCTATGAAGCCACCAACTCTATTGCCATCTAGATGACCGTCTACCACTCTCTTCGGACCGGCTGAAGGATCCTTGAGGGCGTGCGCCCAGACTAGTTATCTAGGAAGATAGAACACAAAAATACATAATAAGTGTATTATCTTGTTCAAGTCTCAAACACCGAAATCACATAATCTTAACTTGTTCAGGATATATTACTATTACATTTAATGTACCTTTTTTTTTATAATTTAATTATTATCTTATAAATAATAATATTTATAAAATATTTTCATAACAGAAGAATTGCAAAATATCGTTATGTTTGCATGGAGAAATGCTACTGCACCATCAATACACCACTTTCTTTATTGAACTTTCCGCAAAAACCTTAACAAAAGCATTCTATTATGTTACTGCCGTAATTTTACACGAAGCCAGGTGGTCAAGTAAGTTGTATACTTATAGTGAAGTACATTGTAATTTGTAAAAGTAACTAACACAATTAAAAATAAAAGGTCTATTTCCTTCTTCAATATGACTGCATGGAAACTTGTAAGACTCCAAATTTGGTTGGAAGTTGAGAGAGCTTATTTTGTTGCGAATTTAAAGCACATTAGCCAAAATTCTTGGCCACACAATCTACATCACCATGTGGGCTAATTTCCTTTTCTAATTAAATATGATAATAACATAAATATAAGAAAACTGGTTATAAGATAAAAGAAATAACAGTTTGATTATGGAAAGGTAAAGCCAAACTATCTCTCTCTATACCTCTCCAGACTTAGGGAGGCTTGCCACCTTTCGTATCACTAGTCCCAGTTTCCACAAGCGATCGGGAAACAACAGACCTTACAATTTCCTGAAAATTCTATAAAACCTCTGCATACTTAATATATAAGGGATTACTAATGCTTCGCATTTATTGGAATTTCAGACTCTTTTATTTTTACTATATTCTGATAGAGAAATTATTGGAACGTGCCAAATTATCGAAATTGAATTTTGACTGGAAATCTGTGTTTCTATCCAGAAGGGTTTAGAAAAAATGTTTTCACCGAATATTCTTTTATGTATATAATATATTTATTACTATATTAATATATAAATTACATGTGGGCAAGGTGAAAAGTTCTCGGCCTAGTAGGAAAATGAGTGTCTTTTTTTTTAAAAAATGCATTTATTTCTCAATGTAGTCTCCCTTTAATTCAATATACTTTGTCCAACGTTATTCCAATAACTGGATTCCGTCCCTAAAGTGCGATTCTGGAAGGTCTTCAAAATATCCATTTACCGCTGTTACCACCTCTTTACTTGACCCAAAACGTTTTACAGCCACAAATTTTTTAAGGTTTGGGAATAGTTGAAAGGTCACCTTCCCATAAATCTGGCGAATAGGGATGATCTTCCAACAATCCATACTTCAAATCCCTCAATTTTCCCATTGCCAAAGCGCCTTTGTGGGCAGGTGCATTGTCCTGGTGACAGAGGATATTTTTTCTTCTGCAAACCAGGCCTTTTCTAATTTTTTCATCTAGCTGATCAAGAAAATGTGCGTAGTATTCCCTATTAATTGTTCGACCTTTTGGCAGGTAGTCAATTGGGACCCTTTGGAATCCCAAAAAACACTAGCCATAATCTTTCCAGCCGATGCAATTGTCTTTGCTTTCTTCGGTGCAGAGCCACCTGCCTGTACCCACTGCTTGGAAGTGTTGTTTCCACTCAGGTGTAAAGTGGCGAACCCACGTTTCATCCATCGTAACAAATCGGCGCAGAAAATCGGTTGGGTTTTTCTTAAAACAGCAAAACTGCTAGAAACTGGATTCCTCATTTGTTTGTGATCAGCATTTAACAAATGCGGCACCCATCTTGCACGAAGCTTTCTCATATTAAGTTCTTCGTGTAAATGTGCCGAACCCTTCCTTCTGAGATGCCTACAGCCTTAGCTAACTCATATACCTTTAATCGTCGATCATCTAGAACCATATTGTATATCTTCTAGATATATTCTTCGGTAGTTGCAGTTTTTGGGCCCTTCATGTGGATCATCTTCAATCCAGCTGCCCTGTTTTTTTCTGTTGATAACGAAGTTGCAGACTCCTTGTACACTTTCACCAACTTTGGATGAATTTCTGTTGGCGATAAACCATCCAAAACGAAGAATTTTATGACGGAACGGTATTCAAGTTTGTTCATTTTGTCCAAAACACCCAACACGCTTACTTTAAACAGCCGTATAAAACTTTTATTTCATACTTTTTTCCTGGACAACTTGATTTTGGTACTTTGCGAAATGTATTAGGAGTAAGTTTAAACTACCGTTGCTGAGGGCTGATCGAGCGATATTAAAATGTGTGTAATCTTATTAAAAAAAAAAAAAAAACCTGCTGTCAATAACTGTTTAGTAAAGATTCCAAGTTTGAGGATTCTTTCAGTTATTTGTGTAATATTTCAGTATCGCCGAATATGACGAATATAATGAAAAAAATAACTAAGTTTGGAAGGGAAGACAGAATAGTGAGGTGGTTAGCAATGCCTATAAGAGATACGAAGTATATGGAGGAGAAGGGGTGATTGGCAGACCATTCTTCAATATCCACCTCTCACATCATTTCTCAAGGGGACACCCTAGGAGAGTTGTCATGTCGAGAACATACGCCACTGACCCCCCCCCAATCAACCATTATAATAATTATAATAAATCTATAAACATTTACAAAACGTTAACACTGTATTATATCTGTGGCCTTTATCGCTGCAGGCTACTAAACCATAAAAACTATTAGATATTTCCAACCACCAACTCCCGTCGAAGAAACATTAAATCATCCCCTATATATATATAATAAGGGACGCAAGAGACGACCATTAAGTGCTGACGGCTGGTGAACTGAACCCAACTTGTCATCAACACTATCGCCCTGGTGACACCATGCTGGGCCAAGCAACAATTCCAAACTGATTATTACTGGTCTACACCGTTCTTCCCTTCTTCCCGTCAGTCTGCACTATTGAACATATATATATATATATAGCAGCCACTGCAATATGTGTGAATGTGAGAGCCAGGTATCCTATTCTAGGAATGCTCAAACGGACGTTTGTATCGCAAGTATAGCTTCACCAAAACTTTAGCGTGCACATTCCAACAAGATAAACCTGAGTGGAAGGACCAATAACTTCGTCCCCTATAAAGCAAGGATCCAGAACGGAAGGGTTTACTCGGGCCGATATTTAATGACTGACTACAAACTGAAGGTCAGGATCACGGCCAGCCTAGGATATACTACGGTTTTTTCAGATGGAGATCACCGCTGTAACTGTGTTGTGGAGATATTGCGATAAGAAGTGCAGATATTTTCAAAGCGGGGAGCACCAATCGCCAAGAACTTTCTACGGCGATGATTCTTTAGGAGATCCACACAAAAAACGTAGTAATGAGATGATGCTAAACTCTTGGAATATTACTGCTAGTTGAAATAACTAACACAACACTAACTACAGTAGAACTAAAGGTTGTATAGAGGCACAGAGTGCGGTCACTGTTGGAACCTTTAGGGCGGTAATCCAACTTTAATAATAACGCTAAGGTAAAAGTTAATTACTGGAGTTACTTTGTAGTAACACTACACTACCGACGGACACACACACACAGAGGCTCTATATTCACTTGCTACTCCTCATCTTCAAAGTCATCATACTTCTATATATATATATATATATATTTTTTTTTTTTTTTATTATAAACACTACATTGAAGCCTAATAGGCTTATTGCAGAGTTGGGTAAATAAAGAGATTACATGAACAAAAATTAGAATTAATACAGAGGTAGCTAAAAGCTGACTAACAAAAAAAAAAAAACATATATATATATATATAAGTGTTTTACTTATATGAACTATACATCAAACTTTTCTGCCAAGTCTATCAATTCCTTTTATTCTCCTTTCAAAATTTTTATTTATTTTATTTTTTTTTTTTTCTCCCCATTATTATATCTATTTCTCTCCTATGTATCTTCACATATCTATATACAACATAAACATAAACCAAAAATCAAACTGTAATGAGATTAACTGCAAATAAAAATAAAAGCAACAAAATAGAATTCAAAACGTAAAAAGAAAAATTCACTGCTCAATACAAAATACCTAACAAGTTATACACAAACAAAGCTAAATTCACAATAAAAGTTAAATTGATCAATTCATACATAATTTCAATTTCCTCAAGTTGAGACTGTTTAAGATATAAAAGTAGACATGATCTAATTTTTCAACAGAAACTATGTCTAATATGTTAATAATGTTGTTATGATCATCTAAGTTCTTCATATATCTGCTTAACTATGTTGATCTAACATTAGAGTATATTTATATAAATAATTATAATATATTTATTGTTAAAGTAATAACTTGTACAATGAGCCTGGTTCTTACAAAGAGAAAATAAAACAATAACTTATATTGTTAATAGTTATATATATATATATATTTATTTTAGATATATCTATCTAAAATAAAAAGAACAGGTATTGCCATGTATAGTAATAAAAAAAAGTAAACATGAAATTAATACAATTATCAATGTAAATTAAAGGGTTACTAATCTTAGTGAATTGTCACGCATGCAACCAAAAGAAAGGCAAATATTAGAAATATCTATTATCTGAAATATATCTGAATACTTACTAAAAGTACAATAACATGATTATAGTATAATACTCTCCACATTAAAAATAATTAAATATATACAAAAATACTTAAACAAAAATACCAAACACTGTGGCTGAACATCTTAACTGAATTAATCTTATTTGTATTAAATGAATTATGTACACACCCATTCAGTATTTGAATATTTTATTGGGGTACAAGTTTGGAAATATTTAAAAGATGTGTATACAAAGAATTTAATTTGTCAATTGTATTTAATGTTAAAATATATTCAATACGTTGATCATTGTTTGCATTCCGCAGAGTTTTACTAAAAACAGTTTTAAAGTTTGGCAAATTGGCAGAGCATTCCAATAACAAATATTCTAATTGATTTATTATTATAACTTGACAAATTGGGCAATTTTCATTTAAGGTATAAACTAGGGGTGAACCTTTGAAAAATAATTTTACAGAATTACTACTGGCGAGCCTCAATTGGCTTACTGCTCTTAATTTATCTATGTTAATAAAAAAATTTAAATATGTTTGAGGTTCATAATAATTATAATTTATTATATTTCTGTAAATGTGACTAAGTTTTGAATTAAGTACCCGATCTATATCTTCACTAAGTAGTTTATTTTCCAGTTTTTCTATAATATTTTGTTTGTTGTTTAAAGTAAATTGTTTATCCACCGTTCGGAAAAATTTGAGGTCACCCAATTGTTCCCCCCAAGTTCTAACGATTGTTACCCAATTGTATTCATTGTTATGTCGGTTATTATCATCTAAGGAGTATAATGATTGAAAACATTCTTTAGGCAGTCTTTTATCTGGAAGAGAGAGAAGTTTAATCCAGAAATTAACTATTCTTTTAAAAATAAATAACATTAACGGCGTTCTACCGGATTCTAGCCTAATCATGTAGAGTGGGGTGTAACGAGGCCAATAAAATAGGTTTTTTAAAAACTTTGCCCGGGCTGTTTCAATTAATTCTAAATATCTTAATGACCATACTTGACAGCAATAGAGTAACGTAGAAGCTACCATGGAATCAAACTAAGTCATTTTGGTTTGCCATGCGTCACTTTTACTTTTAAGATTTCCCTAACTCTATTACCAGCCACTGAAGACTTTTGTAAAAAGTATTCAGAAGCAAGTTGAATTTCCCACTTGAAGAAAATGGGAAATATATATATATATATATATATAAAGGGATGTATATATCTGTAAAAACAAAAATTGCTGTGAAAAACATCCCAAAGACTTCTCATACTGCAATTGACACATTTTCACTTAAATTTTGTACAATTTTGGTCTTTAACAGTAAACGGTGTTGGGTCATAATACTACAATAAAATTGCCCTTTTTTGGGGGGGAAGAACCAAACGTGCATGTCTTCTCTATGCAGGCGATATGGTAATATTGGCTAGTAATCCTTCTATCTTGCAGTACATAAACAGGTTATCAGAGTAATGTGCTAAATAGAATTTGGCTCTAAATTTAGCAAAATCAAAAATAATAGTTTTTTGAAAGGGGAGCAGCAGATTGGCATGTAATGAGCACTGGCTTTATGAGCGAAAAAGGATAGAGCCGGTAAATAAATATAAGTATTTAGAAGTGCATTTAACCCAACATATTAGAGAAAGGGTCTCTGCAGCTAAGTTAGGGATAAATTGTACATTTAATAATTTATTTAGAAATAATCAGATGCCAGTCTCGAGTAAACTAGAGGTTTTCAATGCAGTCTGCAGAGCAGTTAGCTGTTACGCGGCGCTGGTATGGAGCATACATTGCGCTTTGAGCAAACTGACAAGTTATACTCATAAAGGGACATCTGCTTTTCCCAGAAACATACCTTATATATCGTATACTTGGAAACAGGTGCTTACCCTATATTTATACATACGTATTATTTATATTAGAATTATATTACAAAGGTTTTGTTATCAGCAATTACAAGACCGACGAAGTATTAGCACAGGAAATAATATCTAGGTAACTTTTTTGGTCAGACTCATTTGAAAATACGTGCACAAAGTATAATTGCGGAAATGTAAACAAAGCATAATTTGCTGATGGTTCTGTTGTCAGTATATAGAGGCCATTAAATTTGAATTTACAAGAAATTTTGTATATGAAAGTCAATCAATCTGTCTATCGTAGTTTATACAAGGGATAATTTGTACATTAAACTGTTTGGCCATCTCCTTTGCTTAAAGCAATGTAGCTGTATAGCAAATAAATAAATAAAACAAGGGATTAGAATTTGACCTGGGAAGTAAACATTTAGCTGATTGTAATAGTTACTGTCAATAAGTAATATCTTTAAACAGGTATAACTAACAGAATACTTAAATTATTAACTTGTATAAAAGTGTAGTTCACTTATTAGTTTTAAGTTAAAAGTTGTGTTTTTGTTTTTTTAGTTTTGTGTTTTTGTCTTAAATTTTTTTAGTAAGTAGGTTATATTTTCAGCGTTTATTTCAATTTTATAAATATAAATACTTGATGGGTTATTAATATTATACTTGGAGAGTTCTCATCTAGATCTCGTACTGGAAGGTTGAAACTTTTGTGCTCCTCATTGTATTGGATTTTTGGCTGGTTTTAAACTAGTTAAAGAACTTTTTTTTTATATAGTTTTATTCAGTTTTTTATACTCTTTATTAAGGTGCATTTATTATAAAAATTGGTTTATTAATAACGGCAATACAACAGTTTAAATAATTACATTAATATAAAGTTTAAACAAATAAGTTATCAGTGCAGTGCAATGCAGGCAGTGGGGATGAATACAGAAGCAGCTGGAGTGGGGCGTGATGTTGGTAATGTAGACGCTTTAAACACTAATGTTTTGATTAAATAGCTGGAAACATTAACAAATGAAATACTACTTTTACGTAAGAATCTCAACTCTATCGACAAGAAAATCAATGATAATTTAAAAAAAATTAATAATGAGTTTGATAGTATAAAAAAAGAAAATAATAAACAAGGGTGAAATAGTTTCTTTGAAACAACAACTCACAATAACAGAACAATTTGCTCGATATAATGGTATCAAATGTGCCTCAGCAAGAAAATGAACAAATAATGTCTTTAGTAAAGAGAATTAGTGAGGCCATAGGTTTTAAATTTGACGAACTAAAAATCGATTCTTGTTATCGTATCAAAACTAAATTATCACATAGCCCAATAGTAGTTAAATTTATAAGAAATCTAGAAAAGGTAGAGTTTCTTAAATTAAAACGCATGAAAAAAAAAGTTCTAAGCACTGAAATATTACAAATATTACCCTCTAAACCAATTTATGTATCCGAACTTTTGTCTCCGCATAATGCGTGGTTATTTAAACAATTGAAAAAAATTCAGCAAAAGTGCAAACTAACTTATGTCTGGACTAGAAATAACGCAATTATGGCAAGAGAAAGTGCTCAATCCCCTATCTTATATGTACGTTCGGTAGAAGACATTCATAGAATAGAAAATAAGTACTCAGAAAGGATATCTGTACTAGATTATTCTGGAGATGAACGTGATACTGAGACAGACACATCGGAAGCTAGTAAAAAAGGTACGCCCGGATTGAAAAAAAGAAAAGTTAAGCTTTCTTCATCTCAGCAGATGTTAATGCGTCCTTTTTTAACGAAATAATAAACCCAATAACTTCTCAACGTCCGACCACCTATTTAACTTCAGTGCAGGAACACTTAAAACAAGGCTCATCTGGAATATCATCCTTCGAAATTTCGCAAAACCGTAACACCACTTCTCAACAGTTGATCACCCACAATTCTTCTCAGTGCCAACAGAATACATCAAAGGTAGAAGACGTAAAATTATTGAAATTCTCAAATCATATTATAGCTAGTAATGGTCATAACTCTAATAATTTTAAAATACTTTTTTGGAATGTCTCTGGTATTTCTAACTTGTTCAAATTACAATATGATCAATTACAGTTTATTAAAAGTTTTGATGTTGTTTGTTTAACAGAAACTTGGTTTGCGAATAATTCAAAAGTTTCAGGGCCCCTTTTGGACGGTGATTACGAGCCCATATTTAGTTTTGCTGTAAGAGAACAGAAAGTAGGTCGCCCTAGTGGTGGCTTAATTACACTAATTAAAAGAGAATATAAACATGAACTTATTAGTATTACCAATCACTGGATATTTATTCTAGTACATCTTAGAGACATGAATGTAATGGTAGGCAATGTTTACTTCCAACCCACTATTGATATAGACCAGGTTCTATTAAAATTAGATTCGTTTTTATATGATACTTCTATTAATTATGCCGAACTTGGTTTATTTATTGGAGGGGACTTCAATTGTCGTGTTGCTGACCTAAATAATGGATTTCCTGAAATTTTTGAAAATACTTACCTTTATTCAAATAGGTATTCAATGGATGTTTGTGAAAGTAATAAAGGTTTAAAACTGGTTAATCTTATGGAGAATTATAATTTATTTTTAATTAATGGAAGAAGTAAGAGTGACAAAGAGGGTAAATTTACATTCTTAGGCGCTTTAGGGAACAGCGTTATCGATTTGATTTGGAGCAATATAACTGGGCTATCATTAATCGATAATATGTCTGTCTGTGATAATATTGTAATTTCAGATCATTTACCGTGTTCCTTACTCACAGTCAGCCCACAACTGAATTCGCTTAATACACGCAATATGTACATACAACCTCTGTCTGTAACTAAACTAACTGGGAATAATGCCAATAAAACGTCATTTTTAAAAAAGTTGCCATCCTTTATAATAGCTGAGTATGAACTTGACCCAATGGACGAATTTTTAAAAAATGCGCTCGTTTTCTCGGCTGATAAATGTGGAATGGTAAATAAAAGAAAAATTTTTCTTAATAGTTTTCGAAATGGAAATAAACCATGGTACAATCAAAATTGTAAACTTCTTAAAAAACAAATGTATAAGGCCTTTAAAATTTATAAGAATTCTAAGTTCAACACTATTTATAGACAGGAATTTATTACAGCTAGGAAAGAATATAAACATACTTTATCTAAAGAGAAAAAGGTCTACTTTGAACTCATCAATAACAAACTTATTGCAGTAAGAGATTCCAAACAATTTTGGTGCACAGTTAAAAACATAAATACAAATAAAAGTATAAATATAAATCCGATAGATTTAGAGAGTTGGACCTCATACCTAAAATCAATGCATACAAAAAATCATAGTTATACTTTTCATATTATTGACGTAACACACCCATTCTTTGATGTTGATTTCACTAAAACTGAATTACTAAGGGCTGTTCAAAAATTGAAATTAAATAAATCACCGGGGCCAGATCTTATACCTAATGAATTCTTAAAATATCTTTCTGATGAAGGATTAAATTTTATTTTAAAACTATTTAACATGGTTTTACTGAAAGAGGAAACGCCATCTTCATGGGGTAATACAAACATGTTTGTTATTTTTAAGAAAGGTGACCCCCTACTTCCAGAGAATTATCGAGGCATATCGCTTTTAAATTCAATCACTAAGCTATTCACGCAAATTTTACATAATAGAATTATTAATTGGACCGAATACTGTAATCCTCTCCCAGAAGTACAAAGCGGGTTTAGAAGTGGTAGAGGGTGCCTAGACAATATATTTATTTTACATTCTATTATTAACCTACATCTTCGAAAAAAAAGAGGTAAACTTTATTGCGGATTTGGTTTCCACCCCGCACCCCCTCATAACATACGCAAGTAGAGAGAGACTTCGATACGATCACCATACGTTACTTTTGGAATAATAAAAATTCTAGAAAATTTATATAGTAAAGCTACGGTTTCTATAAAAATAAACAATCATGTCTCAGATCCCATAAAAATAAACCGAGGGGTTCTCCAAGGGGATGTTTTATCGCCAAAACTGTTTTCAATTTTTATAGACGATCTAGACAGCTTTCTTAAAGAGAATAATTGCCAAGAAGTATCAATAAATAACAAGAATGGAATCCGTTGTTTACTTTACGCTGATGATTTGATTCTCTTCGGAGATACACCAATAGAATTGCAAAAGAAATTGAACGCCCTCCACAAGTACAGTCTCGCCAACGGGTTGGAAGTGAACGTTGAAAAAACAAAAGTTATGATTTTCAGTAAAGGTGGAAAGCGTAGCAAGAAAATAAAATTCTTCTATAACAATCAGAGGCTAGACATAGTTAGTCATTTTAATTACCTTGGAATTTTATTTTCAAGCTCAGGTCTGTTCTCTAAGGCGAGTGTTGATATGATAAACAAATCAACTGCAGCGATCAGCAATGTTATAGGCATACTGTCGAAATCTAGAAATACTAGTTGGGTGACGAAGGATAAACTGTTTGAGAGTTTAGTTAGATCAGTCCTACTTTATGGCGCAGAAGTGTGGTCGCTTCGTTATTTGGAGCAAATAGAAACTGTTCTAGCTAAATATTTCAAGTATATATTTCATTGGCCCTCTTGTACTCCGAACCACTTTATACGGTGCGAATTAGGTAAATACAGAATAAGTATTACAGTTTTTAAACTTACCCTGCAATGGTATGTAAAAATTTTAAATATGCCTACAAGTAGGTTGCCCAGAATATGTTTAGAACGGCAGTTAGAGTTAGCAGAAAACTGTAATGATCTGATTTATAATTGGGCAACACAACTAAAACAAATGTTTACATTTGTGGAGTACGAGTGGTTGTGGATGATTCGAGATCCGCAATTAATCCAGAATAATATTAAAAATATGTTGAATTCTTATGAGAATAAACTTTTCTCTGAGGACTGGGAGAGAATAAAGAATTCATCCTACAACCCTATCTATTTTTCATTAAAAACAGTTCTGGGGATAGAAGAGTACTTTTATTTTAACGTGCCCATTAAAGTAACTCGCCTTATTAGTAGAATAAGAGTTATGCATTCCAGATATATATCATTTTACATAGATGAAGTTAATTACAAGTGGGACGCGGAAGATATCTGCCAATATTGTAATTTAAATTTGAAAGATGATCTTTTTCATTTTTTCATTTCTTGCCCTTTATTTGAATCTTATGGAGTTATACACCTCGAACATTATTTATTGGAAGGCTCTGGTTTGTTAGGGCTCCTTAAAATATACACAATTAATAAAATGTATAGTATTTACTATTACACTATAAAAGCTTTAAAAAGGAAATTCTTAATTACAGATCTTCAAAAATATTCATTTAAAGTTTAAATTAATTTATAACGAATATATTATTATTATTATTATTATCAAGAACTTCTGGCATTTAGCTAATTTTCATACTTGTAAATTTTTGCTCTGATGATTTTTTCTTTAATAATCTTGTTTTATTTTCCTGTCGGCTCACAATATTCTGTTGTTTATTTATTTTTTTTTTTCCATATTTGTAAAATTGTATTTTATTTTAATTTTGTTTCTATACTAATCTCAAGTACGAGTTATTTTCTTTTTTAATTTCTCTGTTTATTTTATGTTCAAATTACATGTATTTATTTTGTTTAAGGAATTGATGTCTTAAGTATATTTTAAGAAATGTGTTTTTGGTTAAAACCATAAATATGTTTGTTGAGAACTCCTTTGTAATGGTTAATAAAACTTAAATTCAGAGTAAAAAAAAAA